>VDFB02072140.1:0-13193 GCA_007258455.2 Sequoia sempervirens
CATTACCCTCAATGCCTTTTCATTTGCCATGTTTAATATAAAAATTCTTGTTTAGGTCTGTTTGCTTCCCTTGCACTTCACAGTCAACATTGTATTATACACTTTCACTTAGTGCTCAAGGTTTGGATACCCATCATAAAATGTGAATAGTGCCCTTAAACTTCCACTCATAGATATTCTTATAAAAACTCTTAAACTTCCACCTATGATCCCATGATGACTTCAAAATAGGGTGGTAACTCACTTGTCATAAAGCATTCCAAATTATGACTATTTTCTTGGCTCTAAGGGTCTTTTGGGTGTCAATGAAGAATGCTTTGATTGAAGACTTATGCATGAGCTACCTCTAACCCTAATCCTGCACTTCCATTTCATAGTCTCCTTACATATAATGTCATGGTTCAAACACAAGGTTTACACTGCTAGAAGCTTTCCATTTCTTTGCCTAACTACAATCATGTAGAACCCCATCATGACTACCTTTCATAGTGTATATGCTTGATATGATACTCATTGCTTTCCTCAAGGGTAAATTTTTTTTCCTCCATATACCTTTCAACTATCATTTGTATCTTCCTGCACAGTCACTGTGATGTGGGATTGTCACCAACCTATGATGCATACATTTTCCTCTTATGCATAGTCAACCATGGCAGTGTTTCGACTTTCCTAAAACTGAGTATGACTACAATCTCAATTGCTATGACCATCACTTTGTTTATCACTACTACTGCCAAATTTCCACACTTGAAGCACTATCTAGGGCTTGGTTGGTCTTGAAACCCTAAAGGTTGATCCTCACTACCATTTCATTACCACTCTTCGACAAAATACTCACTGTCCTTTGATCTCTTTGTGGCTGGTAGCATAAGGTTACAATCCTTCCTTCAACCTAGGTTTGAAATGTCATCATCCTACAAACTAATAGCATTGCTTAGTGTTTGCTAAAAGATTTGTATTACAATAGGTGTTAGGTTGATTGTAGCTGAATGCAACTTTTAACTCATAAGTTTGATGTATGTAGATGAAGTGATTGAGGTGTTTTTAATATTAACTACAATCTTTGAATTGCTTGTCTTAGCAATGTGAATCTAATAACATTGCATGCCATTCACTTATTCTTATTCATAGAGTCTTTTGTATTGTTCAACCAATCTTATCCTTATGTGTACTACTGTTCACTCTGCCTCTAGCTGAACAATGTAAGTGTGATAGTTGTAAGGTTTACTTTCAGTCAAAAAGTATAGAAAACTTTATTGCCTTTAATTGAAGTGCATATCAGTCTTTTTCCCTAGGTGTATCCAAAAGGACACTTATTTAGTTTAGTTTAGCATGATTGTGAACCATCTAGAACACACTATATAAATTGTAAATTTAAGCACATATTGTATAAATTAGGATATATTTTGTGACGAACTACTACATATAACACCTAACAAAGCTGCAAGAACAATATTTGTGACATTGACCCTATAAATTGGTGGGTAGAAATAAGTGTTAAATTGTTTGAAAAATTTCACTCAATTTCCCATCCATTTGTGCATTGTTGTTAAGGTATTAAAGTTGAAGTAGGTCATCAAGAATATATATCAAAGCTTGTTCTTCCACATATGGAGTGACCTTTTTCTAGGTTGTCATTGACAACATAGATCCCTTTTCAGATATTGTTGAAGTACCATGTACCGCAGTCCATAAAATGATATAAGAGTAGATAATGAGACCATTGGTGGTGTAAGTAGCCTTATCCAGTTATCTTTGATTGGATTAGTGAGGATATGGCCATAAATTCATTATGATTTCCATTTGATTAAAAGCCCTTTCTTTTAATTTGAAGTGGATTTTTATCAGATATTGTAGTTGCAAGTTCCACTTCGGATCACCAAAGTCTTCACAAAAACTTCTGCACAAAATTCAATAATAAAGAATTTTCACCGCATCACCATTTAAGTATATTAAAATACAAAATACAATCAAGAAAATGATTTCCCATGGGTCAAATGGGTCTTGATCTTCTAATATCTACACAAATTTCCCAATGAGAAAATATCTTCATCTATTTATCTCAAATTAGTTTTAATGTTACCTCCACTCTTCATCCCTAGAGGTGAAGGATTTGAGTGCTTTGATCTGCTGAGAAACATATCAGCAGTAGAAGTAGCACTAAAAATGGTTGTAGGGCTTAAAGTACTTCTGATATCTTCTCCCACATGTTGATCTTCTTCTTTGATTTTTTTATCCTTGTTGTCACCCAATGCTTTTTTTATTGTTTCCCTGTTTTTTATTGCAATATCCTATAGTTCTTAGGTTTTAGGAGTTTTTAGTTTTTTCCAAGATCACAGAAATACCACAATACCACATTTTTACTTGCTTTGAATTACTCTGGGAATGCGAGGAATGTCACCCATAATTACCCGCGTCTTTAAGTTTCTTTCACGGGGATCGCGGGGAGTCCCTTGCCTTACCACACATTTCTTTGGAATTTGAGCCATTGCATCCTATTGTCCTAATTTCATTAGCCATTTGCAAGCCCCTCTGCTCCGAATTCCACTTCCAAGAAATCATGCCTTACCTATTCCCATTTGATCGCTTTCCGCTAAGTCGGATCAATCTTTCTTCCGATATTTCTCCTATCCGAATTTGACGCAACCACTTTCATTATTAGAGAATGGGCCGAAATAAATTCCATCCACGGCTTCCGCCGGGAGGGACCAATGTCTCTATCCAGCAAATTACATGCCTTTTCTCTTCCGATGGAACTTTTCCATTTTTCATTATAGCTAATGGACTCATAAATTACAAGTCAATGCATATAATAGAATGCACTTCACATAAGAGTAGTGATGTAAGGGTACAAGAATAAGACCACTAATGAGCTATAATTTTATATAGATAATGACTGCACACCTCTATATAGGTATGGTCCGCCTCCAAGAAGACAAGGATTTAGTAGATTTCAATTGAATCTGAATGCATCAATAAAAAATTCAATTCATAGAATTTAAATTGAAGTTCATCGAATGATCTAGGTAGTCATATTTATTTTCATGGCTTCATATATTGTTTCAATTCATCGATACTTACATGAGAATAAGTTAGAAAGGTAAGTCAGTGTAGTGGAATAAATGCCTCTTAATCATGCATGACACTAATCTCTAGAATATTACAAGAGCATGTAATGGTTATTATAATACTCTAGAAGGTATTATTCTATGATCCCTCACCTAGGGTGAGATAAACTTATAGGACAACTTGGTCGATGTATAAATGGATATACATTGTTCATTATGTTGAGCTAGAGCTGAAATAGATAAGGTCTGTCTTACATGGCAATATATAAGGATGAGTTGGGGATAATTTGAGGGTAAGGTATAAGACATGTTATCTAATATATGTAGCATGTTCCCATCATAATATGATTACTGTATTAATAAATCCTATGACTCATTTAGCAGATAAGTTTATTGTTGCTTTTGGAAAGACAAAAGCTAAGGATCATGCTTTGTGAATATAAACTATCTAAGTGTATCAAGAGAAATTTTCCAACTTTCACCAATAGCATGTAGGAAATGGATACCAAGAGCTACTTACTATAGTGCAGTTGCACCAACTTTCACCAATGTCATGCAGGTGATAAATGCCAAGATCTACCCATCTCAAGGTTCAATGGGTTGTGGTGAAACTAAGTGTAAGTTTCTTGAGTCAAGTCACATGTATTAGATTATGGCTTCATGTATTTTTTATACTGAGCAATTTTGTTGTTGCCAATAATGACAACAATTAGTATAAGATGTTTGTCTCGACATCATAACTAGCAATGAACCAAAAAAGAGAGAAATATAGTGTAGTATAGGATGTACTACATTTTTGGTTTTCAATTGATCATATTTTTAAATAGTCATAATATTAGTAAATTAGATAATGGAATGTTGGTTAGTGCAATAAGATTGCATTTGCTTCCTATTTCTAATTGGTCACTAAGTATATGTGTGGTATGGTGATTTTGTGTGTATTAAGGCTATGTGGTTACCCTTGTATTATTGGAGATTGACATTATAAAGTTCATTTGGATGGGGTGGGTAAGAATTCCTTAAGCATTTTTTGAAACCCTTTGACATATAAATGTTGGTGTAGGATAATTTTTGAATATATTTTTACCATTCCATATATAAGGTTTTCTGTCCTTTTGTAGTTGCTCTGCTTGGCATAGATTTCTATTAAATCATGCCCTCTAATGCTTTCTAATTTTTAATTTCCCTAGATGATCATTGTATTGAAATTAAATAATATCTATGCTTACATTATCTTGCAGTATGGCCTTTAGCTACTATTGGCATTGGACCAAAATTTAGTATTCCTAAATCTACCAAACTAGATGAAGTTATGATTGCAAATGGATTCATTAGAATTTTCCTATTCGATTAATTTTGGTATACAACTTATAAAGTAATGCTTATTTGGATACATTAAGTTTGGCCTTTGATTCTAGAACTAAGTTGGAATCATATTTTCAGTAATAATTGTAGGGCACTATCTGTGGTATGGACAACACATCTTGTTACAGATCTTGTCATGTCCCTGACCATTCCTCTTGCAATGACATCTGACATGGTGATTCATAGGTGCCACTATTTGACAATCTATATACTTGGTTCAACTCAGGTATATCACCATATCATTTTTTCTTAATGGCTCTTGTGAGTATAGACTTTGTGCTTGAACATGTATTTACCTAATAATTTCTAATCTTGTTTGAAATTTGCTTGACATCATTTATAGGTATCTGTAGGATTTTTGATTGCAAATATTTCAGATAAATATTCACGAAAAATGGGTCTGTGATATTATAATGCATTGAGGATTATTTGTATTCTAATTCAAGAAATAAAATATTCTTGCCATCCTATATCAAAGTTTGTAAAATATCAAATTGGACAAATTGCAACTGAGATAACACATGAACTAGGGTTGACATTTTTGTTTTCTAAGTCTGATGGAATTCTTTGGCTTGGTTTCCAGGAAATTTCTATTGATAATATTGTTCGATCTGGTTAGTGTTGACATCCTTCGACCTATAAGTTATCAACTTCCTTCTCATATGGGTGTATCACCTTTTTGGGCTTGGTTTCTATTGATAATATTGTTCCGATGGTTTGGTTCCTAGTTTGGTTAGTGTTGATAGCCTTCATTATATAATGTCAAATTCATTCTATAATCTGAGCACTTCACCTTTCTTAAACTTTGAACAAGGTTCTAAAATCAAGGTTTCAATATGCATATTTTAGGCCTATGTTGAACGCTTCTGTTTAAGGAATTTGTTGGTAAGGGGCTACAATTTTTTTAATTGATTTTATCTTTCTACGTGTTTGGACTTACTTTTGTAAACTTGCAATATACAATGCACTTTTTATTCTTTTTTGAGTTGAGACTAATAGTAATTTTTTTGGTTGTATTGAGGCTGCTTCATTCATGATGGAAAAGCACCCTATTGCTCATATTAGATGGCACGTTGCATATAAAGGAGGAAAGATTCTAGGGTTATTGTTGATTGCATTGAAGGAGAGAGCTTCATATATGGGACACGATCAACACTCTCCTTGGATTCTACATGTTACAGCTTGGTCCAGGAAGATTGCCCACATTGTAGAAGTTTTAAGAGATGAAAGGGGCATGTGCTCGCATTGAAGGGCTCCAAGCATGCATTTCCATCATTGGAGAAGTTTTTTGGAGAAGTTTCTTTCTTGTCATTTATGTGCATTGTAACTCATATTTTTAGTCTTGTGATTGAAAATAAAAATTGTAATACTTTATTTCTAAGCATTTTTCAAGCAAGATAGATATTTTAGACTTGTGCAAGCTGTAAGAACACCTTTCTTTTAATAAAGTTCAATAATTTTTCCTTCTCAATGATTGTCTTATTATGTGTAATTGATGATTGACGTGTATTTCTGTGTTTTATGTTTAAATCTTCAAATATCAATCAATTAAAATGACTAAATATACTACTAATTGATGTAAATTAATAATTAAATTGATTAAATATACTACCAATTGACAAAAAATAGTGAACAATGAATAAATATGACTAAATATATGACCAATGAAATTAGTGAATAAAAATGACTAAATATAATACCAAATTGATCAAAATGATGATTAAAATTAATGACTAAATACACTGCCAATGGACAAAAATCAGTGAATAAAAATGACTAAATAAGTGACCAGTTAACAATAATCAATGACTAAATTAATGACTACATATATCAATGAATAAAAAAATGACTAAATAAGTGACCAAATTACAACAATCAATGACTAAATATACTACCAAATTGATCAATCAAAACAACCAATAAATGACTAAAAATGGTTTACTCATCAATTTGGTCATGTTATAAACGACTAGCAATAAACTACTAATGGTCATGTGATCCTGTTTAGTCATATGTAAGTAGTTTTTAGTAGTTTTTTCAGTCATATATTGTTGTTTCTGTACTAGTGACATGAGGTGTCACAAAGATAGATACTTGAGTCTCGATCACAAGATCCTTTCCCTTCTTTGCTTTGGAAGCAAGTGGAGGAACAAGAGGAATCATGGGCCAAGACACAAGGACACCACAAGAAGAACTAACTCTAGTTGTTTGCTTCCCCTTATTATATAGGGTAGGGTGAGGGATTGTAGGAAAAATTGAGAGTTAAAAAACTTGAGGCTTATATTTCATAAACATGGGTGCCTTTCCTTTTCTTGTTCTAGGAATAGTAGGAGGAATAGAGGGCACCATTGGAAGTTGTGAAACCATAATAGGAGAAGGTCTATGCATGGGAGTGTGCTTTTCCATATCCTTCAAGGAGGAAGGCACAAAGGACAAAGCACATTGTTGCACACACATATATGCCTTCATGGAGATAGAATGAGATGAAGGGGAAAGACAACATTAGGAGCCACAACTTCAATCTTGTACCTAAAATAAGACCTATAGAAGAAGTCTCCATGGGGCAGTAAGGGTCCAATAGGAGTAGGCCAAAAATGATCTAATAAAAATCCCTCATGCGACACTAGGGGTTTGTATCTAGTGTCGTGGACAGTATGCACTGTGACATTATGAAGTAACTTAAGAAACTTGTAGACTACCTATGCGACCACATTCATGGAGACTAGCCATGGAATGCATAGTCTCACTTTGAATAGGTCAGATTCAAGAATCACGAAAAAAGGAACATTAGTGGACTTAGGTTCAACCAGGATTGTCAAGGAAATAGAGCCAATGGGTGGTATAGGAAGGCCATCATTAGTATGAATTGTAGAGTTTGATTCCTCGTATTTCTCCTTGTGAATTTTTTTAATGAAAGTGTCTCCTCCATAATAACATTTATCCTCGTAGGTGTGAAATAGGTCCTCATCTAGATTTCACCAAGCCACCTTGACATATTTGTGCAATCAGTTGGCCCCCATGAGAAAAAGAACACAAACTATGGCTCTCGACAACTTTTTGTTGAATGTAATGATGTTTTTTCTAACATTTCATCCATAATCTCCATAGTAAAATGATTTGGAGATATGAAAAAAATATAGAAGTTAGTTTGGAGAGACCTTGCATGTGACTATAGATTTATATGAAACATTCATTTGTGTCAAAAATTCTGAAAACTAATTTGTCATAGTTTGGAAGTCTTTTTGCATTTAGGTCTTTTAAGAGACTTTGTTATAAGACTATAATATGGAATGATTGAGTGACATAGGATGAAAAAGTAGGCCTTCCCTAACTTTCACCTACCCACCCAAATATCTTAGCATAATCGGTTTGGCCCCACAAGATGAAGAACATAAAATATGGCTCTTAGCAACTTTGTGCTAAATGTAAATGATGCTTTTGTTAGAATTGATTGATTCAATCCACATCTCCCATGAAACACCTGCAAGAAATTACCTATCACAATAAAAAATATCAACAAGCAAGATTGTGCTGAATAACCTGAGAATTCTATTGATGCAAATAATTTGGATAAGTATTACAAATGAATGTGCATGATTATATAAGCAAAGCACGTGAAAACCCTACATGCGGATTAACAAGATAGAGACAAGTGTGATAATCTCATGCAATGAGACAACTTGTCCTAAATTTATTCTAATCTAATAATAAGAATTAAACTAAAGATTAAAATGCAACTCCTAAGTTTAGCTTAGGTGAACTAAAGTAAAAAGCCTTTAATAATTAATTGATGATTAATTAATTATCAGATAATGACTTGTTTACTCCAACACCCCCCCTTAAGATCAACTTAGGGAGAAACTAAACAACTAATAAAGGAAGCTAAATGAATGCAGAATGGTCTCGAGTACAAGGCATGATAAGGTCCCCATGAGCAAGCAACTGAAATCTCTCATAACTAGAGAAAAAGGAGAAAACATCATGGGAAAAACTCCTCTCCAAAAGAGAGATAAAAGAAAATGAAATCATACATGTGACAAAGAAAAGTAGGACTCAAAAATCCCCCCAAGTTCTGCTTCGGTCACATAAGTACAAACAAGATCATCCCCATAGGAGAGACATGATACAACATTGAATCACCCCCATAAGGTAGAAGCTCCTCTGCTAGAAGTGAATGCTTAAAGAAGGATTTTGAAGATGATCCAACTATGATAAACATTGTTCCTCCCCTTAGGAAGAAACACATCCAATGGTGCATGAAGAAGAAAATCTCTCCTGCGAAATGGTCTCATGATGGATGCCATGGAAGAATGATCAAAGGTCCACATGTCTAAATCAAATGAAGGTGAATCAAACAACTGTGTAGATGCAAGTAGAACAACCTCCAAAGGAAATGCTGGTGTGATGAATGGTGGGCCATATCTATCATCGATGAGGAAGTGAATATCATCAATGGTGTCCCCAATATCAACAATGTGAGACTCAATGAAAAACTCAACAATTTCTAGCAAGTAGTCATCCCACAAAACTGAAACTGAAAGACTAGGCACATCTTGCTGAAAAGAACAAAACTCTGAAGATGTAGGAGGTGTAAGAGGAAGAAGCTCAACACAAGTACCAGGAACCAAAGTGGATGATGGAAGTACACAAAGGTTCAAGTGATTAAACCTCTCCTTAGATATCTGATTCACTCTAGATGCATGAGAGTGAGGACCAGTCAATGTTGGTGCTTGCTCATCTGAAGAAACATGTGAGAATGCATACAATTAAGAGGCACGATCTATGGTACCATGTTAGAATTGAATGATTCCATCCACAACTCCCATGAAACACTTGCAAGCAATTACCTATCACAATAAAAAAGATCAACAAGCAAGATTGTGCTCAATAACTCGAGAATTCTATTGATGCAAATAACCTGGATAAGTATTACAAATGAATGTGCATGCTTATATAAGCAAATCATGAGTAAACCGTACATGAAGATTGACAAGATAAAGACAAGTGTGATAATCTCATGCAATGAGACAACTTGTTCTAAATTTAGTCTAATCTAATAATAAGAATTAAACTAAAGATTAAAATGCAACTCCTAAGTTTAGCTTAAGTGAACTAAAGTAAAAAGCCTCTAATAATTAATTGATGATTAATTAATTATAAGATAATGATTTGTTTACTCCAATAGATTTTTGCAAAATTTCATCCATAGTCACCATGATCAAATGATTTGGAGATAATAACAACTAAGATAGGTTATTTTAGAGGGAACCTAAATGCAAAATTTGTAGTTGCCAAGGATTTTGAGAACTAGTTTGTCATAGTTTGGTAGTTTTTTGCAGTTAGGTCTTTTAAGAGGATTTACTAGAATAGTGTAGTCTAAAATAATTGAGTGACCTAGGGTATGAAAAGAGGCCTTTCCTACCATTCACCCACCCACAATTTTTTGCATAGTTGGTTTAGCTCCATGACAGGTGAAATGCAAAATATGCTTCTTGCCACATTTACACTACTCTTAATTGATTCTTTTTGCAATATTACATCCATCATCACCATGATAACATGGTTTGGATATAATAAAAAACTAAGAGAGGTTATTATGGAGGGACCTTACATGTATCTATAGGTTTAGATATAATTTTTTTAGGTTCCATAGATTCTAAGAACCGGTCGATCATAGTTTGGCATTTTTTTGCACTTAAGTCTCTTAAGAGACTTTATTAGAAGCCTATAGTATGTAATGATTAGGTGACTTGGGGTGAAAACATAGGCCTTCCCTAGCAATAAAACACCCACTCAAATGTGTTCGTGTAATCAATTTGGCCTCAAAATACACGAAACATAAAATATACTTCTTGCCACATTTGTGTTTCTCTTAATTGACACTTTTTACAAGAATGTATTCGTTGTTGGCATGGTCAAAATGTGTTGATTTGAATAGAAACAAGAGAGGTTAATGTACAGTGACCCCATATCCACCTATAGGTCTAGACAAAGAAATCATAGGTGTCACAAGATTCAAGAACTACTTTATCATAGTTTGGAAGTTTTTTACTCCTAGGGATCTTAATAGACTGAACTAGAATAGTGTAGCCCAAAAGGATTGGGTGACCTAGGGAATGAATAGAAATATAAAATAGCATTCACTTTCCCACTCAAATGTGTTTGCATAGTCTTCTTGGCTCCACAACAATAGAAAATGAAGAATTTGGTGCTTCTTATTATTTTCTTTCAAGTCAATGTTTGGCTCCACTAGGATATGCTCAATTTTTATCTCCATTTACAATACAAATAATATAGGGCTTAGTTCCTACACATCTAATTAGAAAAACAAATTAACTATTTTAATTGAATAACTAATTATTTTGACTAGATAACCAACTACTAAATTGATAATTCAAGGAAAATTTATATATTTTTATGACGTCCTAAAAGTGGAAAAATTACCTAGCTACATGTCCATTTATCATAATAACAAAGTTTAGAAATAACCATGCCTACCATTATTGCTTTATCATATTTATAGTGTAGTGTATCGTATCTTCTCTTGATTGGAAAAATATTAAGAAGATGACACACCCAAAACTCCATATAAATTTACAGTATTGATTTCCTTTTATTGGATAATCATTTTAGGCAATAACCACCTCCAATGCGATTGCCCAAAAAATTAGCTATGGTTCATGCTATGGAAAAACTTAACAATTATTTTTGGTGGTGTTCTATTGTCCTAGATTTCCCATAAACTCCTAATGCTCCTACACAAGGTTACTTTCTATATTTTGGGACACCATAAATATTAGGATTAAGGTGCTATCAACCTTGTAAATCCTATATCATAGTTCCAACATTATTGGAAAGTTTCTCTAAGCACTTAGTGTGTATTGGGAAAATATTTTGTAATATTAATTCTCACAATTTTTTATAATATACTCATAAGGGGTGATGGGTCCACTAGTAGCAGTAAAGGTGACTTGTGGACATAAATAATTAATATTATTTTCCCCACATGTGGATTCCTAGAATGGGATAATAAAAGATAAGGAAAAGGATAAATAAGTGACTTTTGGGATTCTCCAAGTGGGTGCTTGGAAAGAGGCAACATGCGTCACTTGGTTTTTCATCATTTATTGCATTTGATGTAATGTTTATCTTCCAAGTTTGGGTGCCCAAGTTGGAGAGAAAGTATTGGAGAAAAAATAGGTGTCCTTTCATATTCCATGGAGGATTTCTAAAATTTGGGTCATTTGGGTTGAATATTCATCTTTGGAAGCCTTGTTTTGGGCTTAAGACCTCTTCACTTATCTATAAAATCAACTCTTTGGATGTAGAAATAATGAGGAATAGTTGAATGTAGTGTTACTCTATAGGAACAAGGACAAGTTGAGGCATAAGGAGGTTTATCATAGGTACATAGGTGCTGCCATGGTGTAAGCAGAGGAGAATAGAAGCGGTTGTATAGTAATATCATTTATTTAATGATAATACATACTTGGCCTCTCTTCTTGGTGGAGTTTTTTCCTACAAGTGTTTCTCCACATAAATCTTGTGTTTCTGATTTGTGCATCATTGCTATTATCTTATTGTGATTTTATTCTTCATATATTACTATTATAAGTTCACATAAGGTAGTGTTTATAAGCATGCTATGTTGGCTAATTTTTGGCATCATAAAGAAGATGGATCTAATCATGATAATTCAATATTAAGGAAACTTAATTTTCAGATTTGCAAGTAAGTTTCAGATTTTCATGTTGCTATAGTCCAAGCCTTGAATCTCATCCATTGAAGTCATATTTGGATAGAGATTGAATTTACCAACAATTGGTATTGGACATGCTTATTTCTCATAATTTGGCATCATAATTGACGGTTAACTGCATTTTGGGTATTACTTATTTTTGATTTCTTATCCTGGCAAGCTTGTGGGAATTTTTTCAAAGGAATTCAAGGGTGTTGGAAGGCTTTCTAAGGGCTAAAATAGAAGACTTTTGGGGCTAGGAAATGAATGCTCATGGATACTAGAGAGACTTGGGTGAGCCTAAGAGATCTCTTACTTATGAGATTATATGCTGAGATTGTTACTCTTCGATGATGATTTCAACAGAAAGATTGAGGATCCTACACTTGGTTATGGATGTGAATCCATTTTGGACTTGAAGAGAATATTGTCATTGTTTGGTGTTGTGTGCATAGGAAAATATTGTATCCAACTCTTGGTCTACTTGATAGGTGAATGATTTGAGAGGTATTTCATGACTAATTATTAGATGTATTATTTATTTTGTATCTTGTCTTCTCATATGAGTTAGTCTTGAATATAAATTTTTTGAGGACTTGTTAAGAAGAATATGCATGGTTTATGGATTTTTCTTGTTCTCCTTATTTTGGTATTGATTTGTGCATTTAGTTATGAGGACTTATTTAGAGAGGTACAAGAAATGGTTTATGGATTTTTGCATATTCACTTTGTTGTGGGAATGATTGGTTGGTTTGGTCTACCTTTTGTATGATAGTTTTACATCCATTTCTTCCATATTTTTATTTGATTTGAATTTTATATATTGATATCCTTTTAGTTTGGGAATAGTGAAGGAGATATTACATTACATAGATCGATACATGTTAGTGTGGAGCAAGGATATAGTTTGATTTGCAGGTTCTCTCTTTGGTGTATTCTTCCTAGATGTTTTTACTCACATGGTTAAGTGTGAATAATTTGGGAGAGCTATGGAGACTAGTGGTGAGAGAGGTATTACAACA
>VDFB02072141.1:0-65000 GCA_007258455.2 Sequoia sempervirens
TATTCTGCAAAACAAAAAACATTTAAAATGAAAAGTTATTATTTATTTCATGCAATAATTTTTTTTGTTATATATCTAATATTACAACATATTAAATGAAACCATAATCATATTACATCATATATCAAAGTGCACATACCATAATAAAATTTCAAAAAAATTATAGCTAATATGCCATTCCAATTATGTAAAACATGCAACAATTCTAATAAACATTAGTAAAGATCATAAAAAAAAATTGTTATACAATTTAACTATCAACTGTAAATTATATTACATAACCTTAAGTGCCAACCCTCTACATTTTTTTCTATATATGATGACATTGACCATCATATCTCCTTTGATATGCTCATTTGACATCACATGCAACAATATTCCTTATGCATCACAGCCTGATGACATCAATGAAAACAAATGCAATAGTTGCAAGATGGTGCAATCATATAAATATTTTGCATGATCATTTTCCTCTAGGCTTCTTTTCTTTCCACTAGTGGACAAGGCTCGTGCACATTTTTTTTATAATCAAATTTTATTTTTTCAGAAAAACCTATAAATGCATGATTTGGGTCAAAGAACCATTATTATTTTATAACATACAACTATACTTCTTTTAGTTTTTGGTAAAAAACCCCCAAATCTATTATTTTCTTCAAGACTATATACTTGTATGGTTGAGGAAGAGACTAATAAGTTGCTCTCCCCCTTCCATTCTCATAACCTGTGTCAATCATGTCTAGTTGTCTTAAATATTCAAGGGCAAGGACTTTGGGTGTAACATATTTAGGGATATTGTATAATGTTCCGATCAATCCATATAGTCTAATGGTTGTGCTATCTTGGGTAAAGAACCAATCACCTTTCTTAGTATTCTTGAAAAGTATTCGAGACTCTAGAAGTCTTAGGAGATATTCTCATGTAAGCAAGGTGATTGTTGGCTGCAAAAATTGTTCAATGAAGATGTAATAATAGGAGGCCTTGTGAAGGTATGGGATCCACACAATTATTGGATCATAACATTCTAGAATTTGACACATTTTAGGTTACAGGTGTAGATACAGGTGGTAATATAGATGGAAAATCATATATATTAGGAGGGATCATTATCTAATTTTTTTATTGGCAAAAAATCTGCCAACTATGAATACATATGTTCTTCTAGTAATGGGGTGAAGTCAAATCTCAAAGAGTTTTCATTTTGTATTCTCTACAACATTTTTAGCACTACCAAATGTTTAAGCCCTACTATTAAGTAATTATCATGTCCTAGAAGCCATGCTACCATACTACAAACATGCATGCCAACCTCCCTTTTGAATTGTGCTAACTCCATTTTATTTTGTTCAAGTTGTCTACTAGGCCTATTAACATCTAGGTTTTGCATTAATACGGTATGGTCCCTAATTTTATCCCAATATTGGCATAACCGGTTCCAAGGGAAACTCCTAGCATTTTCCTTATATTACATGTAGATATCATAGAAAAAATAATTAGTCCCGCATTTTCCTCTTATTGTTCTTGTTGAGGGTTCATGCTACAAAGCACATGTGACAACAATCTCATAGCATAGGTGAAAAATGAGAACTAAGTACCTAGGAAGAGAGGAGGTCCAAATTATATCAACACATTTATTTGTGACTTGCAAACCTTAAATCATCAAATTTCTTGTCTCTTCAGTGAAATGTTGCTTCCTTTCATTGACTAGGGTTGGTTTTGGAGAGCATGGAATCACAAACTAAGTTTACATCATCTTGTACCATATCACTTATAGTATACAAAAAGACACTACGAGAAGAATATTTTGTTACCAATTGATTAGGATGCATCATCGTGAATGAAGAGTATGGCTGATTCAATTCTTAAAAGTCCAAACTTCTACTAGTTGATGGTAGCTCTATTAGACCATTACTCTTTATAACTTTTCTTGACGCTTCCTGAGTTCTTGTTGTCACTCCACCACATTTATCTCTTGATGCTTTAGTTCTACTTTTTTCCACTAGTGGTTTGCTTGGGTTTGAAAACTCGTTTCCTTGCTCTTACCTTTTGAATGCCTTCAACGCTTCTTCTTTGAATGCTTTCCATTTAATAATCTCATTTGGACACTTATTTGTTTGGTAAATTATTTATGCTTGTAAGTGCACCAGAAGATAAGTGAAAAGATTTTTTTTTGTTGTTTAAATGTGGTGGTGGTGGACAAGTAGTAGTAGACTGATGCCTTGATCAATTGGATAAATGAGTGAAGCATCAAGCCTCAAATATAAACACATGGAGCATCAAGCTTCACATACTTGTGTTATATTATTTATGCAACTAATAAATTATTTGGGGATGAATTGGACATGGAGCATCCCATGTCATTTTGTCCATGTTTATTTCTAGGACAGATGGGAGCAAAAATATTCATCCAAATATGAGCACATTTGTGACTGATTATTTGCTCCCTTGCATGAGCTTATAGACTGATACTTGTCAATTTGCATTTCTTTTGAATTTCAATTATCTTTGAATAGGTTATAGAGTGATACTTGAGACAAACAATTACATTTGTACTCTATTTGTTGTTAGAAAGAATATTCATCCAAATACTACTTTTGTGGAGGCTTGTGTGTATCCTTGAATATTGTTAGAATTGACCTTGATTTGTGTGACTCAACACATTCTTGAGCCATAGGTCCAGTTAAATAACTTATTGCATCCAAGTTACACATTTATCAAGTGTAACTTGTTCAAATGAAATTCATATATGCATCAAGTGTTACTTGACTAGCCCTCTTTCAATGCATAGCCAAGTGTATTTGTCTAATCACAACACCTTACATTGTGTCAAGTGTCGCTTGACTACGTACATCAAACATGCATAAATCCAGTGTCATTTGATGTCATCATGATCCCTTCATTACATGAGTGTTAATAAGTATGAAGTTCAAGTAGTAATAAGACATGTTATTTCTTACTAATACCCACATGTTCTTTCCACTGCATCAAGTGTTACTTGATTAGAATTTAACATCTTGTTGTATGAATTCATGCCATGTCTTCTATGCATTGGTAGTTCCTTCCTATTGCATCAAGTGTTACTTGATCAATTATGGAAGTTCAGCTGCTATAGGTCATGTCTTGACCCTTCATGCAACCTTGGATTCTTTGCTTTATTTCAAGCGTTACTCCAACAAACTTAAATCCCCAACACTTCAAGTCATGCATTGCTTCCAACTACCTATCCAATTATGATTCATCAATCTGCCCCTATTGCAAAAATAGTGTATCTTTCACAAAAGTTAGATTTATGTACATTTGATTTAAGATGTAGTAACCTATGGTTTGAGTTTTTAAAACTATTTAGATGAAAGTATTTTAAGGGATATTTTCAATTCTGTAGTTCTCATGACAAGGTTAACTTCCTAGACTAACAATACCAATATTTGGTGACCATTAAAGGTGATTCAAGATCTTATTGTTATAAGATCTTGTATCCCAAAGTATTTAAACTCGGGTTTATCAAATGAATGTCTAACTCTATGTCTTAGAGTAAATACAAGGTCTTATTCACCCTTTATGTAATATCATAAAGTTCACTCTTGTTAGCTTGATTGCTACAATGATTTACACATCTTTTAGCAAGTGTTCATAATCAAATTAACTATCAAGACTATTCAGGCCATATACAACAAATTCATACTTGATCAAAACACTACAAAGAACATATACACTATTGTACTACCACATCCACTATAACAATACAAGGTTACATCTAAGGACTTCAATAAATACTAATAGTTACCATTAAATTATATCATTTCACTGATAGATTTATACTTTATAGATCATTATATCAGCCAACTGCCTATTGTTCATTATATCAGCCATGGGTTATATGCATGGCTTACTATACGAGTACAATTTTAGTAGAATCCAACAACTCTACCACTTGAGATACTAAGAATAAATTCTATCTATTCTTCAATGATAATAAGTTGACATTGCATATTCAAAAATCAATCATGAACATTGACACTCTTTATATCACTGTAGGTTTGCATACAACAGCCTCCAATACAATGACACCACACTTAACTTTACGGTACCTTATCCCAGACATGATGCTACAGAAATCTAAATGTACCTCCTACTAAAGATGTCATGCCATAGACCATATACCACTATACAATATATATCACATCTACAGTAGCAATTTCCTTCCAAATTAGGGTTGCAATCTATGATTAACATGCATAGAACTTTCTATTATTTACAAGATAATTCCTTAGTCAACAGCATACTACTGTCCACAAGATGTTTCCATAGTTAACATAAGAAATTAATGATACTTTGCAAACAATAAGCAAGCTTTTAGAGAGCTTAAAATTTCCATTTACATCCATGCACAATAACTTAATCAACCCTTAGGATTTTATGCATAATGAAATATAAGGTCCTATATTCCATTTATGGGTCCTCTATCCAAATGATGCAGTGATCACAAGTACATAATATATAATATTTTGTGGGTATTGCTCAGTCATTCAAACATAGGGAAGTCCATACTAAGATAAATTTGTTCACAAACAATCTCCAATTTAATAAATACTAGTTTGAAATCACATTTCTAAGTTAGTGCAAGTCATTACAATGAACTCAAAGGTCATTCTCATCAAACGAATGCCTTCACAATAGACTATTCTAGTTACAAGTACAATACAAGTATTGCAATGTTACACAATTGTATGCAATTGACAAAACCCATTCTTTCCAAGAGTCAATTGGTATTAAAATACAATCATGTAGTGTTGTTTCAACATTGTATTCCATTGTGGCTTTAGTAATGCAAACCTCATAACCTTGGAGGGAGTGTTGGGAGATAAGTTGACATGAACCAAGGATCCAAAACCATCCCAAAACACCACCTAGGAGTGGCATTATTAATCCCAAGAAGACCTCACATCCACAATTGAGAGAGTGGACATTTATAGGTGAAATACCAGCACCATTAGGGTTTACAAACATGTCAAAAAAGATACCCATGAACCAGGCTAGGTTTCCTCAAGACTCATGGTATGTTGCAATGATAAAATTCTAGCAATTCTAGCCAGAGTTTTAAACTCCACCTCAAATTGTGACCAAATTACAGTAGCTTCCTTCATGATAGAAATCCAAAACACAATAACCAACAATTTGCCACAAAACGAAGTCAAAATCTAACTGCATTCAAGATTGAAATTCCAAATAGGACAACTAACTAGTCTCAACGAAACCAAGTCAAAAGCTTACATAAAACTGGACAATGAGAAAAGACAAAACCCATGAGGGGTTTACTCCTATAAGAGAATAATACCAACACAAAGTCTTTGTTTTTAAGTCCCATGATCTTAAGTGTAAACTCTCATAGTTAACAATATTTTCCTCATCCAAACCCTTTAGCATAGGCTTTCACAAGACCGCATACAGTTACACAAGTTAAAGGAAATTTTTCACCAAAATGGTCAGTGTAATTTTACAAGAATGGATGGCAAGGAGCTTTACTTCAAAGAAAGGTTAGCTTAGTTGAAGAACACCAGTTGGAAGTTTGATTCTTAGTCTCCAACCCAAACAACAAGACACTCATACAACATGATGAGCACACCCAAATTCTCCCTTCCTCTAAATCACTTACATTACAACCATCAACCTTCTTTCCTAAACCCCAAGGAAAAAATAATAATTCCCCCCCAAAATGGTTCCCCACTCCTTCCTTTTCTACATCATATCCCCCAAAACCAAGCACATTAAAGACAAGTACCTCCCAAAGTTGTTATGACAGAGGAGAGTTAATGCCTACTGCCAATGATGGCTCCTTCTCAACAAAAAATGTGCATATTAAAATTTAAATGTCCACTATTATATTTCAAAGGTTTTCAAAATATAACCAACAACGTAACTTTAATGCATGCCCCCCTTTAAGTCTTATAATAAAAGGTTAGGAAACAAAGAATTGAGATAAACCCTTTGGTCTATTGACTTAGGAGACCACCTAAAAACTCAATGATAACTACATCCACATGATCAACAAGAATGACAAGTGACCTATGAATAACAATCCACTTGAGTCAAAAAGACAAGAAGACCAATAGAAACCAAACACAACAAATAGAGTACAATTGTAACTATTTGTCTCAAGTATCACTCTATAACCTCTTCAAGGATTATTGAAACTCAACACAAGAAATGCAAATTGACATATTAACACAACAATATCCAACTAAGTTATTGAAAGTCAACTATTGATACCTTGTTCTCCATCCAGATTACAAAATCGGTCCACTTTTTTCTTTGTAACATTTCCTTTTCAAATTGCGTTGGATGTCAACCATATTTCTCCTTTTGTCAAAACATGGCACATGGACTAGTTAAACTAAAGAAACAATGGAAACATTTACAAATATACAAATTTACAATGAATTACCTCATTGTGGCTAGTGTCTACTCCCTTCCCTCTATTGTTTGACATTTTGAGGTGACCTAGGGAAAATTATTTCCGTCTAGTCTGTGGAGGCAAACGAAGTACACACTGCTAGGTATGAAAGTTTTTGTCCAATTTGTGGTATGAAATTTTTTTTTCTAGAAGCTTTGTTCTTTGTCACATGGACTATGAAAATCTTTAGATCTTCATTAAAAGATCTGAAGTTCCAATAATAATGAAATCTATGACATTGTGCATTCAATATCAACCATTGAAAAATTGAAATCCCAATCTGTTAGAACAACGAAATATGAATTTAGATAAAGCCTTATGTTATTATCATTGCAACCCAATCTTTTTTGTATGGCTGCCCTCACTATATCCTATATAAAATCAAACCATTGTTTGACCTAAAAGTTTTAAATCACAAACCACATGACCTTTCATTGAAATCCCTTTCATAAAAAAAATTAAGGAAATAGTTCACAAAAAGTAAATTCGAGGAAGGAGGCAGTTTAAATATCTTGTGATGAATTTTTTTTTTTTGCATAAGTTTTAAAAGCGCAATAATGGGGTTTCAATTTTTTTTGTGGTAAACGATTTTCATCAAACAAATTTTAGCTTTATTTTGAAGACATGAGTTTGGTTTTTATATATGTAATGAAGTTGCAACAAACATATTTTTGTTTCAATGCTAGAAGAAACAAGGAGATGATACAAATACCTCTTCCTTTACAGGGAAGATTTACTCCACAGCATTAGGCTGATCCCTTGAAGGGAAAACCTTGTGTTCTCTATTCACACCACCCTTCAAACTCACCTCAAAACTTGCAATTTGATATCTTCACCTGATTTTATTTGCTCTCCACTATTTCCCTCAAACTCTAGCAGCCACAAACCCCACCCCAAACTCCCGCTCAACTTTGGTGGCCAAAAAGCATCTGAATCAAGAAGTAGAGGCAAGAGGGAAGAATGGGTAAGATAGATAGAAGGAAAAACAATGACCAAGAAGACCTTTGAACACACAAAAGAAGTGATATCAATGCTACTCAATACGGGAAAGAAACCAAATGCCTCCAAGAAAAACAACAGACAACCAAAGCTTAGGCCAATAGAGAAAGCTTACCCAAACCAACCATCAACATCTTTTTCCTCTCCATCATCGCCAGTAGCATCTTCATAAATTGAAATTCCTCCTCCATGCCCTTTCCTACCTCTTGACCTCTCCATGCTACTAAATATCTTATCCTCATCTATGTTTTTCCCTTTTTTCTCCTCTTCCCCACGACACTCTCCTCTCATCTCTTCCTTCACATAGGATTTTTTAAGTTTTTGTTTTTTATTCATTAATCTGCGCTATAGTTGGTGTAGTTAATGATGACTTTAGCACATAATTTAATCCCTAAATGTAATCACTTTGGGGCACCAAAGGCAGTGTAAAGTGTGCCTAATTTAGTGCCTATCTATACCAAGTTGGATAAAATGTTGTCATATAGTTATTAAAAACACTAAATTAATAGTTTAAAATAAATTTTAGTAATTTAGTATTGTGAAATATAGTTATTACAACTAGATGATTAATCTAAAGTGTGAAATATTTCAAATTGCATGTTACGGATTTGTATAAAAGGAAAAACCCTAATTCATTACTATCATCTTAGATATAGGGCTTATTGGGGAATTATGAAAAATCATCTATGAGAACTAAATCATTATCATATGACATTGACATTGCATCAACATCCTATGTGTATTGCATGCTTCCCTGTTGTCTTCAATCATTTATTTGTATCATTAAATTAGTAATAGGAGTTTAACTAAAGGAGAAATATCCTAGCCTAAAAAAATCCTCAATAATGTCTATCAACATGACCCCTCTTAGACATAGGTTGTAGACATCAATTTAATAAATTATAGACATCGAATTCAGTGAATTTTAGATCTATAGTTAAGGTTTAGTTCTATGTGTAGGTTCATATTTTTATGAACTGAGATCAATTACATATCCATGGAAGTGTATTGGAATAAAGCATCATGAATTTTATAGTTTTGAGATAGTTTTTTATAGTCCTGTAGTTATTGTTGCACTAATAAATCACTTAGCAATGTCTAGCATTGTTATATCTTCATTGAACCTAGAGCTAAATACCATTATTTTTATTATTTAATTTTAAAAAATTATTTTAGTGGTGTTATTACTCTCAACTCTTTATCCTGGGCAGGTTGTATTTGTAGACACCTAAATTTGGACACTCACATTTGTCCAAAATTTGTCCCTTTTCATCTAAACATCCTCTTATTTGCATTAATTAGGTAATATCACTATTACCTAATTAATACCCTTAATTCTTCTAAATCCCTAAGGTATTTAGTTAGCAATTAAACACCTTACCTTTTTAATCCCCCTTTCATCAAATGAATTAAATAAATATAACATTCATTTAATTCCTCACATGTCACATCATTTTTTTTAATCTTAATCAACCCTCTAATCTCATCATTAGAGATGTGCACATTTCCAATCCTTGATTAAGATATGTCACATCCTCCAACTTTTGAAAATTTGATTTTTAACCTTCGTTAGTCACTAATTATCTTCTAATCGCTAATTAGCTAATCCAATCAGCATCTTGGTCAACTCTCCCCATCCCCCAAAGAATTTTTAATTCTTTTTTATTCATCCAAGTCTCCTCTCTTCCCCATGTCAATTTTTAATTCACTTTTATTCCTCAAAGGAATCTTCTCTTCCCCATGCAAATTCTAGAACCTTTGACTAGTCACATCACATGTGCCAAAGTCTTCTAGAATCTTTGACTTGTCACATCAAGTCACATGTGGGTAAGTACTTACCTTTTTAAGGACCTTGTTTTATCCAAGGTACTTTCCACCTCTCCTTTTGGAACCTTGTCTTATCTACAAGATTCCCCAATCATGTGAATTTTAAATTCATTTTTATTCACCCAAGATTCTCCTCTTCCCCATGTGATCATTGAGAGGTCACATCAAGGTACTTGCAAAGTACTTGTCCTTCTTCCACCTCATGTACCCTCCTTCCACCTCATTTACACATCATCATTCCTAAGCCACTTCACATTACACATGTCAAGATGTGAGGGCTTGTGAGTCCTCAACTCACCATAGCCCTTCATCTTGGCCTTGTTGGTTTAATCTCAACCATTAAATTCTCTAGAGAATTCAAATTCCTCTATAAATACCCCCTCTTTTCTCTCATTTCGGGGGTCCATGATTTTGCAACCAAACTCTTTCCAATTTGACATTTGAGCCATACTTAGCCAAAATTTGCATTCACCATAGCATTCTCATCCATTTCCCATCCATATTGCATCCCACTCTTGGATCATTTTCCATCCAAAGGAGCATACATAACATCACAATTCAAGTGCCAACCAAAGGACAGCTTAACAAGGTATATTCGTTTCATTTATTTTGTTAAGTTAAATGTTTTTCCCTATCTTGAGGTGTAAGGTGTTAATCTTTTTTTATTGCATTTCCTTTGTTTGTTGCTCATTTCTGGAATAATATTTTCACCTAATCACAATATTATTTATTCATTTTGATTTAATTAATTTACTTGGAATATTTATGTGAGGCATATTATTTTTCCTTACATAAATTCATGAACCAAACATTCTTAAACACACTCAGGTTTCATCCTTAGAGTTTATCCTTCTACATTAAGATTATAAATCTAACATTTTTAAGTAGATGTGATTCATTTTATACTTTATTAGGGCTTGGATACACCCCTTATCTATGTTTCATTGCTATTATCTTGATTAGGGTTTGGTTTTTTTTGTGTAATCTCTTTGATCCCACTAACACACCCATATTTAATGTATTATTGATAGATCATTCATCATGTATTATTATATATATTTATCTATTTCCTTTATCCATGCATATATTACATATTTTGACAAGTTTTTACAATTTGTTAGATCTCATCATTCCATCCTTGATTAGATCCCATCATTCCATCCTAAAGTAGGTTTCAATCAAGATAAGAAATCCAATCTCTAGTTTTCAAAGAGAAAATATATATAGTTTTAATGAATTTGTGGATAACAAGGGACCATGGAAGGGATGTTCAACTAAAATTATTAGTAATAGGTTTTATTTGTAGTCAACTTGTAAATAAATGTCTTTTTGATGTGATTCTATAGTCATCTTGTAATCATAAGATTTGAACTCTAGTTGTCAAGATTTCACATGTAAACTTTCTATGAAGAGAAAAATGTTGCAATGTCCTATTTTATTTTTCATAGTATGTCTTAATGAAAAGCTAGCATATTAACAAGATAATTTCAACAATATTCTCTTGGTGCACAACTATTATGTGACTATTGTCATTGTTGTGTATTACAGGATATAGAGGAGGCCATGGAGAGAGGACGTGGATGGCGTACAACTCCTAAATCATAGAGAGGAAAGTGGGTGGAAATATATGACATGGAATTTGTAGATGCAATAGAGGTAAGAAGAGAAAGCAACCTCAAACAAGGGAGGAAGGTGTTTATGAATTTTGCAAATGCTACAACATAGAGGAGATAAAGTCATTTGTTTTATCCATGAGGCCTCTAAGGTCAAACTTATTGGTTGAAAATGCACAAGAATGGTGATTAAATGTGATTCTATGATCAAGGGAAAAGTTTGAAAATTAAGATGACCAAAACATGATATCATTATGTCAAATATATCACTAAAGTGAGGTTTTGTATTAGATAGCATATTCGTTGAAATGATATAATTGGTGTACTAAACATTATTTACTATGTTGTGTATTATAGGGGCCAGATGAGGCCATGCAACAGATCATGTCATATCAAATGAGGACACAACAAATGAAGTAGGACATTAGGTACTCAAATTTTGACTTAACTTAGGAAAAAATGATCTGATGGCATTTTGTGATATTTCCATCTTTTTTATAGTATTATTGAAATTTATAATGTATTATCCAATCTTGACATAAAATAATGCATGTTGTTGATTATTTTAGATGGAGATAGGAGAAAATGCAGAGCCTAAGTGTTCAACTAGCAAAAGAATGAGATATGTACATGGACGTGGACCTAAAAATGTCAAATCACATAGATGACAGTGGGTGGAAGAGGATATGACAATGGATCCTGTAGATACAACAAATGATTTCACTGAACAAGAGGTTGATCAAGACTATAGTACATGGGATGAATAGTTTGAGAAAATTGTTATTTGTGGATGTTTTGTATGTCGTGGAAAGAAAGAATTCAAATGAGCGATTGTATAAAGACATTACATATATGAAGAGCTTCCAGTTGGTAGTATGCCTCCTATAATCAATTCAAATCCAATAAGAAATGTGGTAAGGAATTTTCCAATTTGATATAAATAACATGTATACTTTGTTTAAACATTGTTCTATATTATTTAAATAATTAATTTTTTTCTTAATGGATACTTGCAAGATAAATTTTGTAGTGCCCCTCCATTCTCACTTGGGATGTGTAGGTAGTCTAGCCAAGGAATTTGAAGAGGAAGATAGAACAAGAGCTTCAGATGGTACTTTTGTGGGTATGATGCACATTGTTTTGTTATTATTATGATGCAGAGATTTATTGGGTAATTAAGTGATGCAGTAGTATGTTGTGAGGATAGGTGGAAAGGGCGGCATCGTACCATTGAACGTATGGGTACATACGAGAATGAGATACAAATGCTAGAGTTCCTTTCCTAGCGCCTTGGCTATTATGAATGTGAACTCTAATTTGTATTTTTGAGTGAATAGGTACATGACATCGACTCCACCTGGTTTCACAAGTCTGAGTGTGTCCATGCTCAACGGTATTATTGATTGGGCGATAGTAATGAGGTTTTCCTAGTCTAGCCACAAACCTAGTCATAGTGTGTCATTAGTCTATGTCTGGTATGTTTGGTTGTCATGTCTACGTATGCCTTGTCAATTGCTATTTATTTATGCAAGGTTTATTTTATGAAAATTAATGTTAAATTAATGTTTTTAATGATTTTAGTGTTATTTAATTAATTTTAAATAGTATTGCTTGAAGCCTTGTATTTAATTTAATTAATTAAATTTAATTATTTTGTAAAGTAATTTAATTATTATGATTAAATTTATTTTATAAGGTAATTAGATTTATTAGATTAAATTTATTTTAGATATTATTATGTGGAATTGAATTTTAAATTGCAAATAGAAGATAATATTAAATTGTGGAATTTTAAATTATTAGAATAGCACAAATTCTTTGTAGTTATCAAAAAGGGAAAATATCTAAAAGTTAGTTAAAAGATATTTTAGAATAGCCATGTGTGTGAGTAAAATTTATTGAAAAATTCTTGTTGAGAAATTATTCTTGGAGAGAATATTTGCCATAACTGTGGGAAGTAAGAAGTTACTTCACGGAAATAGAAAAAGAGGAAATGGGCAGGGAAATTGTTTTGGGTTTTTGGTTAAAAATTGGAAGAGGTTCTCGGGAATATTTTGGTTTAGTATTTTGCATCTTTATGGAAGTGGAGATTTTGAAAAGGGCTTTGGAAATTGGACTCAAAAGGCGAAGCTTTGCTCCAATCTTCAATTCTTCAAGCTTCAAAAAAACAGGTTCCTTTGTTATTTATTTATTTATTTTGTTGATTTGAAAAGATTCCTTGTACAAAAATTCAATTTAGTAGAAGCTTTGTTAAATTTGTTAAATGGAAAGATTGCCTAAAGAAGAAAATTTGATTAAAGCTTCTTTATGGAAAATTTGTTGATAGCCTCTGTGTGTAAAAATTACCGTGAATATTTTGTGCTTCTGTAGAAAACTTTACAATAAAATCAGAGAGCCTCATAGAAAACTATTTTAAATAGTAGAAAACCTAGAGGAAAACAATAGAGGAATTCTGAAGAAATAGATTCGAGAATTTTCCTGTTAAAAAGAATTTGGGGAAAATCTCATTTTGTTGGAAAGATCTTCTGTAGAAGTATATCATTTAAATTTTTTACCTGAAAACCTCTGTGAAATTTTCTAAATATTTCATGTAGATAATTATCATGTTTTCCCCAATTTATTCTATTGGTTTGGAAAAACAAAATCTTTGTAAATCTTTTTATGTAGAAAAGAATTGTAAAATTTGTCCAACTGTTGTATTCAATGATAAATTTATATATATTTATGTGTGTGTGTATATATATATATATATATATATATATATATATATATATTAATATATATACATACATATACAAATATACATATATAAATATATTTTGAGTTTTAATATTAAAATTTTGTAGAATTCTATTTTATAAAAATTTTGTTGTTAAACTGTCTGAGACGGAGAGAATTTCGTACGTCGGAATTATTATGCAAATCGCATATTAGCTTAATAAAAAAAAAAAGGTTATGTTAAAATTTAGGGGCCGCAGGGGCTACCCCCACAACCACCCCATAGGGGAACGACTATGGAGGCAGTCGACGTTGCCTTCACAGGAAGCACTCAAGTTGCCCACACAGTCACACCCCCACCATGGGGTTAGGCTGTGCGCAACCTCTCGAGCTTGGCATACATTGCAATGTATAAAGCATATAGTGCAATGTATAAAACTTATTCACCCCTTCCTTTAAATTTATATAATGCGATTTCGATTGTAATATAATTTTTATTTATTAAAATATAATATAAATATTATACATATATATATATATATATTTTTATATATATATGTGTTTAAATATATTCTTTTTATCATTTGATGCATGCAGTGAATTATTTCTAAATAATATAATTTAAAAGAGGAGATGGGTTCTTAATTAGTGAAATTGGAAAATTTATTTAAACAATAAGATGTAATTGAGGAAATTGAATGATATTGCTTTAAGATAAATTAAGTTAAGCAAAATATTATTGTTTTCAAAGTTAGATTTAGGAAATCCTAATGTTAGGTTATTATTTTGCCTGGATTGCTTTTAAGTTATGTTTTCTCCTATTTACGTTGTTTGGGAAAATTGGGTTAATTAGGTTGTAAGTCTTCTAGATATTGTTTCTTTGTGAGAGAGTTGTTATTTGTGATGGTTCAACTTTTTGAATTAACTTGGGTAGTGCACGTGTTTCTTATTCAGTTGGGACACCTGGTTCTATGAATAGGTAGTGTTGTCTATTGTTATATAGCTGGTATTTGATGTTGGTATATGTGCACTTTGTCTACCCATAGTTAGTGGAATTAGTTTCCTTATGTAGTTATTAGGGGAGTGGCTTTTTATGAGGGTCGGCACACAAAGTGATGCCTGGGTAACTCATGAAGAGTTAGTCTAATCAATGAAAACTAAATCAATACAAGTCTAAAACATTTAACTGGATAATTATGCCTCGCTCATGGACTCAAGGGCTAATTCAAACTTGGGAATGAGTCGAGAAGGCCTAGAATGGAAAGATCGTTATCTTGTCTTTATGAAAGATAATCAATTCCACAATAGATTGCATGTGGGGTTGGGTTTCATAAGAGGTTACCAGGGTAACCCAAGATGGGGGTCAGAACCTAGGAAGATTCGCCTAGGTAACCCATGAAACAATGTGATGACACTCCACCTATAATGACAACATTCTTGTGAATTTAAAGTACTTGATCCTTCAATTCTAGAAGCAATGTGACCATTATGTTGAGTGTTATGCTTGTTTAGTTTTACTTTGAGTTGCCTATGTCTAGAGTTTGTAGGTTATATCTAGGGAACCTTTTTACTATCTCCTAGCATGGGGGGTGGGCCTACGGGTACCACTTGGTTGGGTGGAACGTGCACCTTACACCGTTGCGTCCCCAGTTCTTGTTCGTGATGACGGTTACTTCTTGATTGGAGAGCTCGGGTGTGGATATGTACTTTCTCTTATGTCTCATTTGTATCAGTGGAAACCTTATTTATGTATCACTCCTCAATTGTAATCGAGAAGAATTTTTGTAACTTGCAATTGTAAACTTTTGTATGACCTATCTCATTTGTGAATGAGTATTGTAATTGTAATGTCAAATGAAATGTAGAAATGAATCATTATTGTATCTCATACCTTAATTGATGTAATTTATTGTTATTGAATTTATGTACTTAAAGTTTACGAGAATTAATCGTATGTAATGTTTGGTTACTTTTATTAATTATGAGTCTTGTATGTAATGTGTTGTCATGTGTCTTAAAGAAAGTAAGCATTAATGATATTCATGTTACATGTAATAATACATTTTTTTTAAAATTATTACACTTCCGTAGTGATTGCAACATTCCTTAAGGTTACGTGGTGGGGCATTACAAATTTCTTGGTTTAAAGTTTCCTAGATCACCGAATTCTAGCCTAGAGGGAAATGATCATTTACCAGATGATACATCTAAGAAAAATATGTACCAATATACTAGCTCAAAAGATGAGGAATTGATGAAAACAAGTAACAAAACAAGAACCAGTTTAAAGATGCATAATTTGATTAAAGACAAGGGGAAGGTGGACTACATACTCTATGAGAATGAATGTGATGGAGATGGTGAATTTCCCCTATGTTTGAGATCAATTTACAAAGAGATATTTAATCGTCGACTATATTGCACTTGCCTAGTGATCAAAAACTACCTAGAGTGTACAAGGTGTTTCAATTTTGGGGATATAGCTACATGATACGATCCTCCAATATTCATGGAGAAAATCTAGGTTTTTTTATTGTCCAAAATGTACATGTGGGATGTAAACATAGAAATAATTCAGAACAAACCACTAGGAGATTAATGCAATATTATGGTCCATCATATTACAGTGGTGAATAGAGAAGGCTAGTAGAATATAAGCCTATCATGTCAGCATAGTCTAAATTCGAATATGTATACACATCGTCTCCAATTGGAAAGTGGAAAAGAAATGAATAGAGGTCATCTTATGTATATAGATGGGCGTGCATACACACACAAAAATATTACAAGATTTATAAACAGTAGTAAGGGAAGGGACCCTACTATAAGACTGAATTGTCAATTTATTGAGGTTATAAATGATAAAGATGGAGATATGGAAAGAGAGGTTGATAGATTGATAATGGTTGACGCTATTATAGACCTTACCATTAGGGATGAGTTATTGATTGATTACCCCTTCTTAAAATGCACTCTTGCGTGAAAGAAAAGGGAAGAACAAGGTCTCCCTAAGGATGTTCTTAAGGGCAGAAAACCAAAGAATAATAAATGAGTGTGGAGTGATGTTTTATAAACTATGTTGTCAAAATTGTGTTTTATTTAAATTATTATATAAAAAAGGTAGTCTATAAAATAATGTTCCATTATTCAATTGATGTATATATGTTCATACAATTTATTTATTTTTTTAAGCCATATTTGATTATATTTCTTTGAAATTGATACATTTATGATTTATCCAATTATTTCCAAACATTAAATAATTCTTGTGTTTGTTGATAGGTAGAAGATGTTGATGAAACACATACTAATACCCAAGATCCAACTGGTTTTTTAAGATTTGGACGGGATGATCCAAACCATCCTTTAAACAATACCAAGGTGAAAAGAGCAATATTGAAGAGAATACTACCAACTGAGAAATTTGAAGAGCTAATGAGATCCGCATACACTGATGGCATGCCACCTAGCCTTAATGATGATGATCATGATAGTGAAAATGTAGTGCATGAAGAAGGATTGAAAGAAATGCTTACAAGTTTCTTTGGAGATGGAAAAATTATGACAATAATGATCATATGGTTGACAATAATGATGATAGCAGGGATAATTACCACAAATGTAATGTTGATGATAACAACCTGAAAGACTCCATCAAGCAAGCAACAAAGAAACTCATGTTCAAATCAGGTACAAGTGGAACCTCAAAACTGGCATGCACATTAATATTATTAGAAATCAAGTCACTATTTGGTTGGTCAGACAAAGGATTCACTACCCTATTGAAGTGAGTTGAAATATATTTCTTACTTCACATTGTCAATTGGTGTACATAATTCGTAAGCATTCATCAACTTCGTTTATATTTCTTTAAGGGGATTTTAAAACCATTTATTGTATTGTTACCTAATTTTTCTTCCAGCTAAATCAAGTAACTTATTATTGTGTTTTCATTTAAACATTAAAAGATACATCATTTTCTACTAAATTTCATTCATGTGCATAAAGGAGATTGTCAAACAAATTGCATTATTCCAGTTTTGAAATTGCATAAAATAAGAAAGAGAACCAGCATGCATTGAAAATGTAATCTTTATTGATGATCATAAGTGTATAATGTCCCTCACAAGCTGAGGGATTGACTATTCTAATGCTTATGAAGAAAAGACTATACGCTTATAGATAAAAAGAAAGAAATGCACATAAAATGAAAAGGGACCCGTCATTGCCTGGAATGACGAATCTCATTGGCCTTGTCCTACATCATCTCATTCTTCCCCACTTGTCCTATTTTTTTTTGACACTCTCCTCACTACTCCTAGGTTTCTTGCATCTAAAAAAAGAGTGTTGTTAGAGCAATGAAAGGTCACTTATCAGAATATGTACAAAATATCCATAAACATGTAATCTAATGTCCATAAGCATTAAAATAGACATCATACCATAAGTGTCTAGGAAAACAAAAAAGGAGTAATCAAACACACCTATGATATGCTTTGTTTATCTAAAAAAAAAATTCCTTGTGCAGCTATAAGACATCTTTGTTACTGTTTTGATTCAGCTAATTACAACACGTGGAGTAAAATGTGGCTCCCACGAGGGTTGAGCCCAGCATGTTGCCCTCTTATGTTTTAGGAGAGATAGGAAATTGAGTAACTTGATCAAATCAATGATAAACATATTTTTGATGCATTAAATCAATATGGAATCACACCAGTTGATCAACTTTCATTATCAGATTCAAAAGATGCAACAAATAATGTGAAGTGTCAATAAGTTAGTCTTCATCTTTTCAAAATGAATCAATTAATAGGCTACCATCATGCCAAAAAGGGCAGTACTTTTCTGATGTCTTTCAATCTTCTTAAGTGGATTCAAGATCTATTTTATTAAAAAAGAAAATGATTTATGTGAGCACTGAAGCACAGATGCATCAAGTTCAATTATAGATACATCAAGTTCAATTGTGCATCTATCAATAAATAATGGAGGAATTGTCAAGTCATGTATGAAACCATCATGAGTCATATGGAGTAGCAAATAAGAATAAGGATAGTCATGCATTATTGCATTAGAAGACATAATCCAATTCATCTCACTTCAATCCTATTGAACAAGCACACATCATTTAGTATTGTGGTTTTTCAAGTCACCATCATAAATGACATATGTTTTCCCAATAGGATTAAATCAAGAGAAATGATAGTGAATATTGTTATTCATTAAGTAGTCATGATTCAAGAGATGAAACTCATTTTTGAATCCAAGGTCATGATGCCAAGTGAGTATGACAGTAATTTTCAGAGTTGGCATAGGCAGTCCTAAGTGAGGAATGGGGACAACCTGGCATAAAGGAGGTAAGCTTCCTCAAAAATACAATCATGAATGCATGCTACAGGACAACAACAATGAGTGCATGCTACAGGGCAGCAAGGGGAGATTTTCTTGGTTTCAAAGAAGAGCTATCAAGCATTTTCAAGGTACAATCAATAGACCATGAGTCTACAAGGGGTGCAGTCATTACAGTTACACCATGAACAGAATCACAAAATGGTCAAATTGAAGGATTTAACAATGGGCAATGACTTCATTAAAGATGCATTCACATTTGTTATGAACATCATAGAATACAATGATAAGTAAACAATTTCATGATAGAGAGTGACAAGGATCATAGTGTTAAGAGCATGAAGACACAGTGTTATGGAATACAAAAACAAGGTGATTATGGTCAAAGCTACAAAGAATGCAATCATCATGCATAAACCTTGAGTAGAAAGGTCTATTACAAAGAGGACTATCAAAACTAAGTAACAAACCTCAAGTGGACAGTTAAAGAATGCAATCAAGCAACATTGACAAAATTCCTATGAAGAAGTCACATGATAGAACATGAAGAAGGGGGTATTTTTTAGGAGACCATACATGAAAGATCAAACAATGAGAGATGCTCATTCAAGAATTCTAAGGTAAAGGTACTTAACATATTTTTATTTGTATCCAAGATGATCATTCTTTTCATATGTTTCTTTTCAAATGGTCAAGTAGGTTGTTTCCTTTCAGTAAGACCAAATGCTTTCATTTAAAGACAAAGAAAGCATGTTAAAAATGAACCAACAGTGAATAGCCATTTACATTTAAGCATAGTCATACAAAGGAGATAGCCACACAGTCATGTAGGAAAATGAAAACATGAGAATTTTAAATGGCAACCCAACAAAAGAGATGGATATGTATATTGACAAACCAATAATAGAATTCTAGTATCTAAAATTGGGAAAATGAAAAGAAATCAACATGAGCAGCATATGCTTTAATGAAGTTTTGATGCCAAAGTGTCATGATATGAAGAAAGGGGTATAGTGATTTTTGTCACCACTTGTCCTTTTTTATTTTCAAGTCAAAATGGAGTGGGTATAGTGAGGTCAAGTTTCTTTTATTGAAAATATCCATGGAGAATGGTTCTCATTCATCTTCATATGCAAGCCATAAAAGTTTCCCCTTAATCAGCACACACTCTGTAAAGAGTTCTAAAAGGTGGATAGTCATCTACAGTCATGAGGACAAAAGGAAAAACATGAAAACAAAGAGTTGAAGGAAGCATTAAACAGACAAAATCACAAACTACAAGAATTTATAGTTCAGATAGCTCTTATAGATGACAATTTAAAGCAATTAAGTAAATATAGTTGTGATTCTATTCATGCAATTGAAAAGTTTGAAGCTAGGTTTTATAGTTTACTAGAAAAAGTTCTCTTTGCCATTTCAATAAAGAAAGCTGATGAAATGATAGCATATATAGTTATGCTTAGTCCTTATAAATGGAGACATGACAATATTTTCCATGATTCTATAGTGTAAGAGAACACAGTTAAAATTCCTAAGTGACAATGAGACACAAGGGTTTCTAAATACAAGAGTAGTGATATAAAGGTGTAGTCATTGTCAAACATTACCAAGTGACAGCACAACATTTTGACAATTCAATGAACAAAGGACAACATAAAGGCAGTTAAGGAGTGCAAATGGAATTAGGATTTCAAGGAAATTCTTGATATCTCGTTGCTAGAAACAAAACCTTGGAACCTGTAGAAATACATAAACCCTCGTGGCCATGAGAGACAAGAAAGAAGGGTAGTGTTCATGGAAGAATGGAAAAAGATGTGTAAAGTCTTTGATTTATACCCATACTATGCAATGGCACTAAATCATTTTTACAGAAATTTCAAAATCTTATCATTATTGCATATATATTTGCAAAGAAAAGGCAAAAATCACAGCCATGAAAATTTTTTAGAAAGAGCAAACAATGCAGAACCCACTTGGGGTTTTTATCATAGGTTAAAAATGCAATATATGGGGAGAGTCTTTGTTGTTCTTTCTTCACAAAATGCACATGGGTTTCAAACACTCTTTCATGAAATCAAAATGCAACAAACCCAGTTGTTCATTCATGGCCATGGCCTGGAAAAAGTTAGTTTTTTACAATGATAAGAACCCACTTGGATTTTTGCAAAGAAATTATAGATTCAAAGATGATAAAAGAAATATCATAAAGTTATTTTTCAGAATGAACAAAAATGTGTCAAGTTCTAGTTATTTGTTCATGGTTGCGGCCTATAAAATCATTCTACAGAAAATGCAAAAAACCTAATTATTTATTCATGGTTGTAGCCTGAAAAAGTCTCTTTTCTTCAAAAGGAAAAAAACCCACCTGTGGTTTGTTCTAAAATTCCAAATAAAAAAAGAAAAGAAAAAAAACTAAATATTTACACCACTTTGTCACTGGTTGGAGCTTGAAATGAGCAAAATTCTACAAAAATTGAGAAGAAAGTGAAGTATTTATCAAGAAAGAACTTACCTAAGCTCAACTTGCTTGCTTTTCTTTGATTATGCAAGTATTTCTCTCATTGAAAACACCTCAATGGTGGCTAAGAGCAAATAGATCTTCCAAAGATGAAACAAGAAAAGAGTACATCACAACAAGATTAGATAGGTACTGGCCTTGAAGGCATTAAATAGCTTTCAAATGGTGAAAAAAGCTAGATTTCTGTTAGAAAAAATCTTTTACCTCATTTCTCCAATATTTTTGCACAAGAAATCACACAAAATCTATTAAGAAATTGCCATGATAGAGCCTAGAAGATGCCCTCATTGAAACCTCATGGCGGCCAGAGTGGAGCTCCAAAAGGTTTGAACAAAAGTGAATGACTTTTGCAAATTTTCCTTTGTTTTGTGTTAGGGTTAGAAACCCTATTGAAGCCGACCAAGGTATTTTTCACCTTGTTTTTAAAAATTCCAAAACACAACTAATGTATTCCATGGTCGAACGAGGTCTTATGCCTTAGGAATTTTTTGTCTTACGTGCATTTTTCAAAAACTTAGGCTATTTTTGCCTTGTGATTGCCAAAACCATGCCTTAGTGTCTTTCACGTCTCTTTGAAAATTTGATAAGTCCTCAAGACTTATGTGATGTATAGGCTGAACCATTGATCATTTTTTGCATATATTTGAAATATAAATATTTGACCAAGTGATGATGGTAAGTCACTTTTGTCAAGTATGGCTTTCAAATGCAGAAGTAAGGGTGAGTTAGTGCCTTAGAGGGTTTTGAGTGGCTTAAATAATTTTACAAGCATTTGGAGTGATTGGGAGTTTATTATTATTGCATTTATTCATATTGTAAAACATTACTTAAGTGATTTGAAAATCACTTTATTTTGATGTTATTTCATAATGCAAAATGTTGATGTAATTCAAGAAATGGTGGGGCCTATTATTCTACATTCTCATTTTGAAATGTAAAATAATTTAGTTTAGTGATGTTATTATAAGTCGCTTAATCAAATTATTGTTTTATTATGCCTTTTCCAAATGCACCAAAAGTGTGGGTCAAACAGGTTGAAGACATGTGTGAGTAAAGTGATGACTAGCCAACATGGCGAAAGTGTGGGAGGTTGTCTTTCACTATTTTTTGAGGGAATGGGCTCTTTGGAGGCAGTTTTGTCACATTTTTAGTGTGACTATGGTCTTGGCTTGACCTTGCTTCATATGGAGGACAATTTGGAGTGATTTTAGAAGGTTCTTTTTCGCCTTTTTTGTTGCATCCGACCAGAACCTTCTAGAGGGAGTTGTTTGAATTTTTTCTTAAATAATTTCAAACTGTATTGTTGAAGTGAGTTCTTTCTTTCTAGCAAACTGATAGCTTAATTTTTGGAGTCATCTTTTCAGCAGAAGCAGTATTGTAACTCAGAGATAGATTTGTATACTAGTGAGTACCTTGAATCAATGATATTGAATATTTGCATTCTCATTTCATGTTTTATTGTGTGCATTTAGTGGTTGATCAAATTACTTGTGAAATTTAGTTTTTCCTTGTAGTTTTGTCTCATTATTAAGCACCTATTTAGCAGAAAAGTGTATTGTTGCAGGTTATAAGTTGTGTTAGTGAATGCAAATGCTTTTAGTTGTGAAATATTTTCCTTCTAAGAGTTTAGTTGTAAAACCTCCTTATAAATTACTTATGCATGAATGCATGCAAAATGAGTTGTGTAAACCAAGATTTGTCACTATCTTGAATGTGTGTAAGTTGTTTGTAGGAATTAGTTAGTTTTGGTGTATCACCCTTTGAAGTTCTAGTTAAGTTTCATTTTCATGCATCTTTTTACTCTTTCCTCAAGAAATCATTAGTTTAGGTAACATCAAAAAGGGAGCCAACCCATAATCTGGAGGTCTACTTTCATGATAGGATACCCACAGCCTAAAAGTAGTCCCATGTTACTCCAAATTTGTTGAGTTCTTTCACAACTTGGCAGAGGGGTGCAAATTTGGATAGTTAACATGTATATAAACATTCCTAGTATAGATTGACATATCAAACATGTTCATCATAAGTCAAATATTTAATTGATTTAATCTTTGGAAATCTTATAGGGCACTAAAAACTAATATATTCCCTAAAGAGAATGTGTTTCCATCAACTTGCAGAGAGGTGTGTCTGTTGTTGGTTGAGTTGGGGATTGAATATAAGAAAATTCATTCATGTAAAAATGATTTCATTTTATACAAAGATGAATATCAAAACAAGGCAGAATGCCCTATAGGCAAAGAGAAGAGATACCATACAGATGTACAAGGTCCTATAGTTCCAAAGAAGGTTTTACATCACATACCAATTATACCTAGACTTCAACGAATGTTTCGTTGCAAGTCACTTGCACAATTGATGGACTGGCATGCAAAGAATAGGAGTAAAGATGGATTCATGTGAATTTTGGTCGACTCCAAAGCAATGAAACACATAGAGGAAAAATGGCCAAGAAAATTTAAAGATGAACCCCGTAGTATCAAGTTTGTTCTTGCAATTGATGGAGTGTGCCCATTCTCTTTCTTGAGCTCAAATATAGTGTTTGGACAGTCGGATTGATAGTATACAATATTCCCCCATGAATGAGTGCTAGAAAGGAGAACCTTATGCTGACTCTCATTGTTCCAGGAAAACATCAAGTTAAAAATGTTTATCTTGCACCTTTTATTGATGAGATGCAAATGCTATGGAAAGGCATAAGAAAGTATGACATGTCACATCCTCCATCAAATAGGTCCTTCATGTTTTATGGTGTGTTATGTTCAACTATTCATGATTTCCCAAGACTTGGTGTTTGTTCTAGTAAAATAAAATATTTACGTATTTACACTCATAATTTATTTTCATCCCAACTTTCGTACTTATTTTTTGATGTTATTAACATTACTTATTAAATTGCAGGGCTTCAAACAAAGGGGATATTTGCATGTCCAAGATGTGTAGAAAAATTTCAAGGGCAGTATTCTAAAGATCTACATAAATTTATTTACGCAAACAACAGGGTTTTTCTACCACTAGGTCATAAGTTTAGAAATTTCCTAAAGAATCAATTAGATGGAAAATTTGAAAATAGAGGCCCTCCCATGATTATGGGTCTAGGTGATTGGCTTAAGAAGTATGAATATATTGAATTGAAAGCTTGGGAGGATTTTTTTTATCGAGGTGATTTAATTGAAGAACTAGAACAAGTTGTAGTTAATATGCCAGAAGGAATGAAAGGGAAATCCATATTTTATGAACTCCCTACTAGAAGGATCTATTAATATCTCACCTATTAGATCCTATGAACATCTTCAAAAATGTCCCAGATTCTATATTTCAACATATATCAGGAAAAGAGAAGGACACCTTGTCTTCGAGGATAGATATTGCTCTTTCATGTACCAAAATTGATAGAAAACATTTGTGGCCAAACAAGGAAAATGAAACATATGCAGAAGCTCCATGGATTTTTTTTAAAAAAAAGAGCTAGACCAACTAAAAAATGTCATTCATTCAATAAGGACACCTATTGGCTATGGATCATCATTGGCTAAAGCTTTTACAGTTGATGGACATATCACAGGATTTAAAACACGTGATTTTCATAATTTTATGAAGGTATTATATATCATCATTTAACATTTACTGGTAACATTGATTAAGTAATAAATATATTTTGATATTTTGTTGTGTGAGAAAAAATTACTAATGACCTTTTCATTAATGTCTTTGATAGCATATCATGCCATTGGCAATTAGGAGGGATTCTTGTCTTATAATTGACATAAGGAATACCATAAGTCGATTGTTAGCATTTACAAGGTATGTGGTTATATGAAATGTTCATGTGTGAGAGACATAGAGATATTATATTGCATTTTAATTTTTGACTAAAGTTTCATGCTAATTTACTATTCTTATATTAGGTGGGTGACCTCTAAGGAGATCCACGAATGTGAATTGCCAAAATGGAAGAAGGAAATTGCAGAAATTGTATGTGTATTTGAGAAGGAGCTCCCTCAAGTTTCATGGACCTACAAGTCCATTTACTTATACACCTATTTGATGACATTGAATTGGCAGGTGTCGTATCAATGAGGTGGATGTTTTTCTTTGAGAAGTATATTAAAACTCTAAAAAGATATGTCCAACAAAAGGCACATCCAGAGGGTTGCATGGTTGAAGGGTGTGTATTGAATGAAGCATTTTTCTTCCTGTGTGAATTCCTTGGTAAGGATTTTGAAGATCATGGGCCATGATTTTGGGATGAAGAACAAGCATCACATATTACTAATGGAGAAAAACCACAATCTAATGGTGTTCAAGTAGAAATGAGTAAGTAAATTCATGATCAGTGTGGTTGTTTTTCTTGCAATCATTAATTTACTCTATAATTTATTTGTAAAATTAACTACATGACATTTGGAGTTTGAAATAAACATTTTGACATGTAATAGGTGTAGACAAAAGTGTTATACTTGACAATTTCATACTATACCATATAGACTTTATGAACAAATGGATTGATCGGTATGATAAAAAGAGAGAAGTGTTAGAAGCAAGAAGACAGTTTAAGAGATCGAATGCAAGGAATAATCCACTTCCTGTTGATTTGCTTGGGGAACGAGGTAAAGATTGCACACTAGAATGGGTTATTGAACAAATTCAAAATCAAATAGAAGATGTAGGTATAGATTCAAACATAACAGAAGATGAAATCAACATGTCTAGAGGATGTGAAAGAAAGGTACAGTTGGAATTTTACAAATGTTGTTTCCTTACAGTTTTGACACTATTAACTATTTTAATATTTGTCATTATATTTGTTTTCACTAAAATAAATGGTCTTTCACAGGTGAGGAAATATCCAGCTATGTGGGCATATGGTCGACATTATCGTGTAGAAAGTGTAGATGTAAAGAGATGATCCTTCGATTGTGGCATCATGGTTGACTTCAAGCAATCCAATCTATCAAGCTCAAAAGATAAGAATATAATTGAAGGGAATCTATAATGTTTTGGGAAAATATAAGAAATTATTGAGTTGGATTACCACTCTTTTAAATGTTGTATTTTTAAGTGTAGATGGTATGAAGCATTTGAGAGGGCACAAAGACATGATACCCATAGTGGATTGTTTTCTATAGATTCCTCATGGTTCCTACTAGATGATAAGGAGCCTTATGTTCTACCAATTCATTGTGAGTAGGTATTAATTTAACTCAAACAAGAAGCGGTGGTGATTATTAATCTATTAATTCATAGTATATTGTAAATATATACATGTGTTTATTAATCAATAAAAAATTTATAACATACGTCTAATATATGTATGTTATTCATGTGCAGGTATTTTTCTATGAAGATATTTTAGACCTTAAATGGATATTTGTCAATCATTATGATCCAAGATTAAGGAATGTATTTGATGATGCATTAGTGGATACTGAGCAAAACAATGATGGCCAACAAAATGAGAGATGAATTAGAAAACATCAAAGAAATTGACATCCATGATGATGTTGAAGATGGTTATGTTCAGGTACAAGAAGAAAACAATCCAGAGTTAGATGATGTTATGGAAGACAACAATATGGATGGTATAGAAAATGATGATCTAAATACATCTAGTAACAATATAGATGGTCTACAGTCAAATTTCAATGATGATGAAGATGATGCAGGTCAAGATGAGGATGATGATAATATTAAATACTTGAAAGAACATATGAACATTGGCAATGATACACTGGATGACATTGTAGTAGACAATAATGTTAATGACCAAGACTTCTAAATTTTCAGAATTATTTGTAATCCACATTTAAAAAATGACGATTCTTATGGCCTAAACTTTGAAATGCTTCAATAATATTATTTGTGTTGATACAAATTACCTATTACAGTATCCTTAAATTGTTCAATCTTTGGTATGAATTGTTGGCAAAAAAAATTAGGATTACTTGGATGCTTCTTCCATTCATTCTGTATCAACATATGTTCGTGAAGACACAAAAGTTAATAAAATATTAATGTACATAACTCACAATTATTTAAATAAGCAACTTTGTTAACTTTATTATTTTTAAATAGTTTTCATTTTTATGTTGAACATAATTTTGAACATGTAACTAAAAATATCCACAATAAATGATTTACTATATCAGCATATTCATTCACATAAGCATAGTATTAAGGCTCAATAACTGATATTCATTCAAATATAAGAAGAAATAAGTATGGAAAACATAAGAAAAATACAAAATGATAACACAGTCATGGAGAATCTCTAATAATAAGATGTTCTATTTCATTCATAAGCTCAAGAGTTACACCAGTACAGAGTTTTGGTACACTCTTCCACTCATACCTTTATTATTTTTTATCAAAGATTATTTAGAGATTACATAATATCAACCATAATCCATAAGCCATTAATCATTAAACTACCTAACCCCTAAGCCCCAAATCCCTTATCTTTTGACCCTTAATCCATTAAACCCTAACCCCCAATCCCTTAACCCTTAATCCCTGCTAGATCAAAAAAATTAGGTACTCAATTAGGTGCTAAAGCAGGCTGCAAAGTAGGTGCTAAATTAGGTGTTAAATTAGGCGCTAAATTATGCACTAATTTAGGCACTAATTTATGCCTAATTTAGTGCCTACTTGTTCTAATCAATGTAAAAAAATTCAAAAATAGCATCATCCCAATAAATAGCGCTGACTTTTCAAAAAATTGGAGAAAAATACATTAAAATAGTGGGTGGAAGCAAAAATGGGAGCTAATCATAGGGATTTGTTGTAGTGAGACAGGTCTAGAGCTCAAGGAGAGAGAGTGAGAAAGATAGGTCTAGAAAGAGGGACAAAGAGAGAAGGAAGGAGGGAGGGATGGAGAAGTAGATAGTTAAGTCTAGAGTTCAATAGATTGATAGGGAGAGGTCTAAAGAGGTAAAAAGAGAGGGAGGGAGGGATCTAAACAAGTGGAGGGATAGTTCCAAAGCTTAAGGGGAGAGTGAAATATAGAGAGGTAGAGAAATGGATAGAGAGATATGATAATTTTTGAAGATTTGTTCATCTCTTTAATACAAAAAATATAAATATTTCATTATTGATTACTTTTTCTAATGTTTCAAGTATTTTGAGATGAGTGTTACAAAAAATTCATGAAAAAAAGACTTTGCATGCGAAAGTAGTGAGCATTTGATGTTTCAAAAATGAAATATGAAGTTCAAATAATTATAACTATTTTTTGTGTACAATATAGAAACACAACCTATTCAATTACGTAGAGCTCTTAATCACCTTTACAACACCTATAAAAAATCAAAATTTTGATAAGAAACACAAAAGTTATGCGCATTTTATTAAAGAGGGTTTTTTAGGTCTTCAAAATGGATATCTATTTTGTTTTTCAAAAAATGAGTACCCGCTTTCCAAATCCGTTTTGTCTAAAAAAATTGCAGCCTTGGGATTTCCCTCAAGTTTGTCTTGGTTTTTAGCTTGGGATTGCCAAACCTGGAAAGTCAACTAAAAAAATGTGTTTATAAAATTTCCTTAGTTTTTTGAAGTTTTCCCTTGTGGTTGACGACTTTTTTTTATCTGGATTTCATGAAACGAAAAGGGTTTATAGAAAAAGTTGTTAGCTTTCCACTAATATAAGTTATGCCTTATTTTGAATTTAATAAATAAGGAGTGTTGCCACAATAGTGCTTTACACGAATTAACTTGAACTAGGGTTGGGCGAACGAGGGATGGTGTTTCGGTCTGCAACTGCAAGGATCCGAGCTAGGGCATCTGAGCCCTAGCTCGTGTTTGCTTTCTCTGGTTGTGCGAAGGTTGGGGTGGTCATTTGCTTTGTTCTGTGGGGGGGTTGGTCTTTTTACTGCAGCTATTCTTTGAAGCTCTGGCCTGGTTGTGTTTGGCCATTTTTCCTGCGCGGGAGGGTTTCCTCTGATCTGCTATGTCTGGGGCCAGATCTTTCCTATGCATGTTCATCCCAGGCCATTTGGCGGCTATGTCTCAGGGTGAGCCATCTAGGGTTGCGCCTGACATGGATTTTCGTGCTACGGTGGGCTTGAAATCGCCAAGACAAGGAGCGAGGGTTTTTTAAAACACCCTCTTCTCTCTGAATACAGGGTCTATGGAATCGAATTCGTCTAGTGGATCTCGGATCTCGAAGGTTAACGGCTGCCTTGAGCGTTGCAAAGAGAGACCTAAATTGGTGATTCCAATTGAGATGATTGCTGAGGATATTGAATATTATTCAAAGCATTCTCTATACTGCAAATTTTTGGGAATGAGAGTGCCTCTACAATTTTTGGAAACTTGAGCTCGAAGGACTTGGGAGCCAGAGGGTGAAATGGAAGTCACGCTACTTGCAAATAATTTTTCATGGTCACATTTATCTACTTGGCATATCGCAATAGGGTTTTTGAGGGGGAGCCCTATTTTCACAACCAGGTTGGGTTGTTCATCAAGCCATGGCATGCAGGCTTTAATCCCTCTGAGGAGCTTCCAAATCATGTTCCAGTGTGGGTTCAACTACCCAGATTTCCAATTGAATGTTGTTGTGAGGACGTTTTGCACATGCTTGCTTCGATGCTTGGGAAGCTGGTGGGGTCTTCAACACAAACCCTAGGTAAGAAAGTAATGACTTTTGCTCGAATTTGTGTGGAAATTGATTTGAGTAGGCCTTTCCTAGATGCTTTTGATATGTGTGTGGGTCCCCATTCTTGGGTACAACAATTGGATTACGAAACCCTTCCTTTCCGATGTCGCCTCTGTCATGAATATGGTCACCTGTTGCATAGATTCTCAAAGGCTAAGCCTATGGTGCCTCAGCCTCCACCTCCTCCTCGTAACAATCCTGATGTTGATAAGGGGAAGAATCCTATTTCTGTTGAGAGTGCAGATGTTGAGGGTTATGTTCTTGTTAAGGCTCGTAACCGAAGTAGAGGACAAAAGAGTACTTTGATGGAGAGACAAGATGAGGATACTTTTAATAGGTTTGAGGTCCTGGATGATTTGGGTCAGCAAGAAGTTAATCCAGGGTTAATAAGTGTGGATCCGGGTGTGGTTGGTTCTGGCCTGGAAGATCACACTTCCATTACTCCTCCTGCTCCTCAAGAGGAGTCCACCATACCTATGGTCACTGATGTGCAGGTTGGGGCTCAGGTGATGTCGGGTCCAAATGTTGAGTTGGGGCAGGGGGATGGAAGCATGTCTTTTCCTGCATGGAATGTTGGATTGGATGTGGCTAAGAGTAGCAATCCTTCTCCTCAGCTGGGCATTTCGCAAAAGGATGGCAAGAAGGGGGGGTCAGAGAAAAGTGTTAAACTTGGCAGGACGAAAGATTTGGAAAAGATTAAGATGATGGAGGAGACTTTGGTGGAGTCAGGGTCTATTAAGACCCTAGATTCTCATTTTTTGACTCCTTTGAAATGATCATTATTTCATGGAATGTAAGGGGCTTGAACAGTGGCCCTAGACAAAAAGTTGTTCGTGAGTTGGTAAGAAGTCATTCTCCTGATGTTCTTTTTCTTCAGGAGACCAAGTTATCTATTGAGTTCATGATGGGTTTAGTGCCTAAGTTGTGGAAGAATGGTCAATGCCAGTGTATTGGGGCTCAAGGATTCTCGGGGGTTGTGGCTTGTTTTTGGAACCCTCGAAAGATTCAACCTTTGTGGTGGTTATCCTTCAAGTCCTCCTTATCCATGGTTGCCTCGTGTCCTGAGTCGGGAGAGTTTGTTCTTTTCTCCAATGTTTATGCACCTATTGAGTTCCAGGGTAAACTTCTTTTATGGACACATATTCGTTTTGTTCATAGCCTATTTCCCTATCATCCTTGGATCATTGCAGGGGACTTTAATGCTATTACTGAATTAGCTAAGAAACGGGGTGGTATTGCAAGACTAGAGCCTTCTGCATTGTTGTTTCAGGACAATATATTTGCTCTCAATCTTGTTGATATCAAACCTAGCAATGGTCAATTTACTTGGAACAACAGAAGGGTTGGTGATAGTTGCATTGTTGAATGACTGGATCGTTTCATGGTCTCCTGCTTTTGGGTTGGGGGAATGTGGTCTTCTAGTTCTGAGATATTAGACTGGAGAGGTTTGGATCACTGGCCTATAAAGCTAGTTATCTCTTCTGCTCTGTTGCCTCGAACGCCAACCTTCAAATTCTAGCTAATGTGGCTGCGGGACCCTGACCTTTATGGATGTGTTCCTGGATGGTGGAGGTATGGTAGACCTGCTTATGGTACTGCAATGTATAATTTTGCTAAGCTCCTTCAATATGTTAAGTATCAGCTTAAACAATGGAATCGACATTGCTTTGGAAACATTTACCATGCGAAGCTTGCTGCACAAGTTGAGTTGAATGGTATTACTAGGTTGATTAGGGAGGAAGGGGTGTATGAGGATTTGTTGCGGGACAAGGCTAGGGCATTGAAAGCTCTAGAGGAGTGGGAGCTGAGGGAGGAAATCTACTGGAAACAAAAATCTTGGATTGAGTGGCTTTAGGAGGGAGACAAGAATACTGCCTTCTTCTTCAATTTGGTGAAGGCCAGACGTCATGGTAATTCTATCTCGGCTTTGGTGACTGACAGGGGAGAGGTTCTTTTTTCTACTCAGGATATGTCAAATGAAGTTGTGTAGTATTTTGCTTCTTTATTCAGGGAGGACTCACAGGGGGACTCAGTTGAAGAGGCTCAGGTCCTCTCTTGTATTCCTTCTTTGGTCTCTTGGGAGATGGAGCATCTTATGAGTGATATTTCACTGGAGGAGCTAGAGAAGACTATTTTCCAGATGAAGAAGGGTAAAGCTCCTGGTCCGGATGGCTTCCCAATTGAGTTCTTCCAGGAATTTTGGGAGATTATCAAGTTGGATTTATTGGCAGTTGTTCAAGAGTCTCAAAAGAATAAGCAAATGCTTCGGTCCCTAAATTCTACCTTCCTTGCTCTAATCCCCAAGGGTGATGGGGCTAATCGGTTAAGTCAATTTCACCCCATTTCTCTTTGCAATGTTATTTATAAAATCATCTCTAAGTTGATTGCTGATAGGTTAAAAAAGTGGCTTTCGCTGCTGATTTCTAAGGAACATAGTGGTTTTGTGGTGGGCTACCAGATTTTGGATGGGGTGGTTATTACTACAGAGACTATTCATTCTATGGCCAACTCCAAAGATAAGGCTATGTTCATCAAGCTTGACATGGCCAAGGCTTATGATAGAGTTCGATGGTCCTTCCTCCAAAAAATTTTGGGGGCCTTTGGTTTTGAGGAGGAGTGGATTCGCTGGGTTATGAGTTGTGTGAATTCAGTTTCTTTCTCTGTTTTGATTAATGGGGAGCACTCTAAACTCTTTGGTTCTTCTCAAGGTTTATGACAAGGTGACCCCCTCTCTCCTTACTTGTTTCTTCTTTTGGTGGAAGGTTTGGGACAGTTGATAAAAAGGAATGTGGAGGGGGCTTTCATTCAAGGATGGCAATGGGGAGGTGGCTTACCAGTGCAATCTCACAGTTTGTGGATGACACTACTTTGATGGGCATGGCTACTATTAGGGAGGCTTCAAACATGCGCAAGGTGTTGGATGTTTATCTTGATGCATCGGGCCAGTCAATTAATGAGGGCAAGTCTTCCAGTTTTTTCTTCAATACTCCAAACTCCATTTAGAGGAGAATTGCTCATATTCTCATATTTCAGATTGGGGATCTCCCGCTGACCTACCTTGGGATTCCTATTTTTGTTGGTAGGCAGTCTAGGGATTCTTGGTAGGCTATTCTAGAAAAAAATTGTGTCAAAGTCACTCATTGGACCCTTCGCTGGCTGTCTTTTGCGGGTCGGGTTCAGTTGCTCAAATCTGTGGTTCAGGCTCTCCCTCTTTATAGGTGTATGATTCAAGTGGCGCCAATGGGCTTTGTTAGGGATCTTGATTCCTTAGCAAGACATTTTTTATGGGTTGGTATTTTATTATCTTCCAAGTGGAGCCTTGTTAGATGGGATGTTGTTTTTAGCCCTAAACAGTGTGGTGGTCTTGGGTTAAGGCAGTCATTATTGTCTAGTACAACTCTGGAAACTAAATTGTATTGGCGTTGGTGTGTGGAACAGGACCGGGTGTGGGCTAGAATTTTGACTCAAAAGTACTTTCCAAGGATTCCTCAAAGTGATATCCCTCATTATAGCTTGACAGGGAAGGGATCTGTGATTTGGAATACTCTCAAGAAAGGGGTTGCGCTCGTTAAGGGTGGCTTATTCTAGATTTGCAAGAGCGGGTCAAAGGCACATTTTTGGCATGACGCTTGGGATGGTCACCCTCCCATTGTTTCTCAGTATCCTCATTTGCTTACATTGTGCCAGAGGTTCTGTGAAGCAGGATGGTCGAGGGTGTGCGACTTTAAGTCTCTTTCCTTTCAGGGGTAGTTGGTGGAGGCAAGATGGAAGAATCCAGAGGAATGGCCTGTTGTTGGTATGGAGGAGGAGTGCGCTGAGCTTCATTACATTCTTTCTTGTCGAAGTTGTAGCTCCCTCATGGATCAGGATGTGTTGGCTTGGTCTCCTAACCCCAAGGGTGCTTACACTGTTTCTTCTGGGTATCAGGAGTTTCTTTCCCAACAGATTGAGGGGGTGGAGGTTCATTGGTGAAAGAAAGTTTGGAATAAGTTTTCTTGGCCAAAGTGTAATTGATTCATTTGGACTTTGGCTTGGAATAAGTGTTTGACTTGGGATAATATCCGAAAGAGAGGTTTTTCAAGCCCATCTAGCTGTGTTCTCTGCGAGTGTGGGGAGGAGGACTCTCCTCACTTGTTCTTTCGTTGTTCCTTCACCTTACAGCTCTGGCATTTCTGGTGGGGTGTTTGGAAAATCCCATGCATTCATGCCTCCTCCTTGGTTGAGTTTTGGATTAGTCTGGGGAGGCCCCCCTCCTCGGCCTCTTTCTTGCAGGATGTTTGGTATGTTGGTCCCATCTTTCTGCTTTGGCAAGTTTGGTTGGAAAGGAATCGAAGAATCTTTTGAGGTGAAAATTTGGGGATTCAACAAGTTTGGTTTAGAATTGTGGGAATGATCCAGGAGACAGTCGAAGCTAAAGGTGAGATTATGTTGCCGTTAGAGAAAGGAGATGCTGAGATGGTTGATCGGCTGGGTAGTCAGGGGCTATCTTCAGCTTCTGCTTGCGTCAGGAGAGGTAGGTGTGTGAAGCAAAAAGTTCAAAGGGTGGGGAGTTGGTTTCCCCCTCCTACTGGCTTTTTGAAAATTAATATGGATGGCTCATCTAGGGGAAATCGTGGACCTGGTGGGATTGGCAGGGTTGGTAGGGATTCTTCTGGATCAGTGGTTTTTATTTTTTCTGCTAATGAAGGGATACAGACTGTCAATAGGATGGAAGGCTTGGCTATTCTCTATGCCTTGAAATGGGCATATGCTTTAGGGTGATGTAAGGTTATTTGTGAGTCATATTCTCAGGTCTTGGTCAATTTACTTCATGGAAAGAAGATTTTTGATGTTAGCTGGCAGTTGGCTATGTTGGTGCAGCAGATATTGCAGGTTAGCTCTTTGATGGAGTTGGTATCTTATGTCCATATTCCAAGGGAATGGAATAGGGCAGCTGATTGTCTTGCCAAATGGGCGTCAAAGAATATAGATGGTGGGAAGATTGATGGGTGGGAGCAGATTTCCCGTGAGTTATGTCAAGATTTGGAGAGGATTCTTGCAGAGGATGGGAGTGCTATTGGGGAAGAGTGATTTTGTTCCTGGATTTTCTTGTGGTTCATGTTGGTTCCTGGGGCTTTGGCCCTTTACTGTTATGTAATGCTTTGCTCTAATTTTTAATAAAGTTTTTACCCCTTTTTTAAAAAAAAAAATTAATAAATAATTATTATTGATTTTCTATATACATTACGATTAAAGTCATAATTGATAGATTGATTGAAAAACTTCTATAACTTTCAAACTACTTAAAAAATTTCAAACCTACAAGATGTGTCACATTCTATGCTCTGCATGTTATAGGATAAAAAAATTTGAATTTCATAAATTTTTGACCAATTTATGGTGGTCAGACACACTTTTTAATAATTCTGAAATGTTATAATAAAAAAATCAAACTAATTAATTACATGGAAAAAAATTACAAAAAAAAAATCTGACACATCTGGGCATGTGTCCTTTACATATATTGAAAGATTCAATAAAAAAAAAAAAAAAATTCTTGTACTTAAATTCTTGTACTTAGGGTGGTCAAACATACACCTGCTTCTTATCCTTTTCCTGAAAATTTAGTACCACTGCATTGAAATTTCAAATTTTCGCAAAACAGATTTACTTTTTTCCAAAAAAGGACTAGTAGCCTAGAAACTACATTCAATTTGCTACAACTTTTTTTCTTACATATTTTTCAAATTATGTTAATAATCCATTCAAATTTTTATGTCAAGTTTCCTAAGGCTATTTTTCTAAATTTTTATTGCCACTTAGAGGCCTAGTTTGGACCCCCATGATCCTGCACTGACCTAGGACCTAAATTAAAAAGATTGCACATAGTGCAATAATGAGGCACATAAATATGTGTAGATGAGGAGGGTCCACCAACATCAACTAACCAACCAAGAGCATCAATCCCATGTGGCTAGGAAAATTGAGAAGTTTGTGTAATCAAATGGCTAGTCAAAGAGTGTATGGCATCACAACTTTATATTGATGCATCTGCAAAATTTCTAGGTGTGTTATTTGAGTTAGAGAGGGAATAAGAGGAGGGGGAATATATGTACCTTGTATTTTTCACATTGCTTCAAGTCTATCTTGAGGTATTCCTCTACCTACTCCTTGGATATATATAAAGTCAAAATGATTCACATGCTTGCCTAAAAAAAGCTATGCGTATAGTTTGCGGATGAAATAAAGAGGAACATTGAGATTGAATTGTTGGGTGATTTATCAAAAATCATCCACCAATGATCCCAAAAATTTATTGTCATACCATCATGTGTGCACCATTTAATGAAAAAATTGGGCTTATGTACATCAATAGGTAATCTAGTTTTAGGATTCACAAAATGTTGTGCTAATTGGGCTTTGAATATGTCTAATTCTTTCACCTTATCATATGATAATCCATTAGAATTGTGATATCTAAATGTTTTGCCTATTCTAAACAACTAAAATTCAATGGAAAAACACAAAGAAACACCTCAAGATTAGCCTAAGAAACTTTTTAATGCAAAGAGAAAAAGTGTAAAATGATTGCAAGTGGTTATACCTTCTCTTTACAGCTGAAACTCCTTGGTTGGCCCTTGATTTTGGATTGCTTTGTATGCTCCTTGGATGGCTCTTGATGTGGCTAAATGCAAGACTTAACTATATGGTTGGATTCAAATGCAAATAGATAAAATGGATGGCTAGATAAGTGCACAAAATGACAGCATTTAGTTACAAAATGACTAAGTGTTTTTAAATTCCTTAGAGGAGGGGGTATTTATAGAGGAATTTGAATTCTCTAGAGAATTAAATGGTTGAGATTTATCCAACATGGCCAAGATGAAGGGCTAAGGTGAGTTGAGGACTTACAAGCCCTCACATTTTGACATGTGGAATGTGAAGTGGCTAAGGGTGAGATGATGTGTAGGTGATGTGGAAGGGAGGTACATGATGTGTAAGGACATGTACCTTGGAAGTACATTGGGAGATGAGAAGATTCCTTGGAGGAATAAATGTGAATTAAAAATTCACATGCTTGGGAGAATCTAGTGGATAAAAGAGGGTCTCCAAAAAGGTGGGAGTTTATCACATGTGACTTGATGTGACAAGTCAAAGATTCTAGAAGATGCATGGGAAAAAGGGATTCTAGGAGGAATAAAAGTGAATTAAAAATTCACATGGGGAAGAGAGGAGCCTTGGATGAATAAAAAAGAATTAAAAACTCCTTGGGGGATGGGGAGAGTTAACCAAGGTACTAATTAGGCTTAACTAATCAGTAATTAGAAGATAATTAGGGGTTAATGAGGATTAGAAGCCAACTTGTAAAAGTTGGAAGATGTGACACATCCTAATCAAGGATTAGGCATGTGCACATCCTTAATGAAGAGATTAGGAGATGGATTAGGATTAGATGAAAATGGCATGTGAGGAATTAAATAAATTTAATATTTATTTAATTCATTTGATGAAAAGGGGATTAAAGAGGGTAAGGTATTTAATTATTAATTAAATAACTTAGGGATTTGGTAGAATTAAGGATATTAATTAAATAATAGTAATATTACTTAATTAACTTGGATAAGAGGATGTTTAGAAGAAAAGTGACAAATTTGGATAAATTAGGTTTCCAAATTTGGATGTCTACATTTTTCCCCTCTTTGAGATGGTGTTATGAAGTAGCATCATTTCAAAGAATATTAAAATATAGAACCCAAAAGAAAATGGTTAGATTCATAAATATGCCCCAGTCATCAAAGGGATGATTAGGACGAAAGATGATAGGGGTGAAGATGAAGAGTAGGGTTTCAGGATTCCCCCTCGAGAGGACATGTGGGTTCAAGAGAACACGGATGTGCTCTTGAAATGGATGAGATGATGAAATGGGAGATGAGGAAGAGGATACAAAGGGATGGATATAAAAGGATGAAAAGGCGACGAGAGTTTGGGAAGCACAAATGGATGCAAGGACGAAAATAATGTTGCCCTAGTCAAGCTACAAGTGAAAATGGGTGGATGATAGATGGAGTGTCGTTGATGAGGGAATGATATATCTTGAAACAACATGAGGATAGGGAAGGATACATTCTGATGAGTGTTGATGAAAGTGTTGTTGATGAGGGAAGTATACATCCCAAAACAACACGAGGATAGGGAAGGATACATCCCGATAAAAAAGGGGTGTTGATGAGGGAAGGATACATCCCAAAACAACACCAAAGGATAGGGAAGAATACATCGATGATGAGGATGATTGGATTGAGGCTTGTAACAAGGCTAGGGATGGGACCAAGGATGCGATTAGATGATTCGGGCTAAATGGAATAGATGGGGATTGGATAGAGATGTGAGATGAGGATGGAGTGGATGGGGGGATTTTGATAGATGAGAGGATGGGGATACATGCAAGACGATAGAATGGAAAATGAAATGTAATCCTAATGCAATTTTCCATCTTCAGAGCACTAAGTTTTGTTATAGCATAAGACACCAAGTGCCAAGGTATGTGGAACCAAGGCATATTAGTGTCTAATGCATGAAACAAACACAACAGACAGGAAGGCTATCCCAACACCCCAAAGTTGCCATGACTTTGGTCGGGCCAGGTATTGGAATAACCACAAGCACACGAGGATGCCCTAGCGTAACACAAGACCACAAGGATCTTGGTGGGTACTACATGGGACAACCAAGAAGACACAAACAAACAAAAGATCAAGATATGCCCCTATGTGGACCAATAAAAACACACCATAATATGATGGATCATGGCGGCTTTGACAAGTGATGATAGGGAGCTCAAATGATAAACAAAAGCCAAAAGTATCAAAAGATCGCAATTAATTTCAAATGTCCTTTGCAATAGGATCAAGGGGATGGATGGGATTGATGCGCTCTGTTAGGAAGGATGCATCCTATTGAGACGGATGATGGTTACTAAACTAAAAGATCGATATGATGCAGGGTATTCAAAACTGATTGGATCTCATGATACGAGTGGATCTCATTTGCTAAGAACCAGCTAGATAAGGGCATAGCTTGATGACACAATGCAAGGAAGATAGGACATGAGACTGACACACCCTAAAGACCTAGGGGCTCAGGGACTGATCAAAGATTAGCCTTTCCTACGTGAAAGAACAGAGCCCTCATAGTTCGATAAAAGGCTATCGACTGACCATGGATAAAAGCAGAAAGAGGATGATGAAGATTGATGGTGGATGACAAGGACCAGAGAGACAAAAGAAAAAATTGATGATAAACGATAAAGGAGTGGACAGACAAAGTAGAAAGACCAACACTAGACAATAGAGGAGCCCCGGGGGCGGATCAAAGGATTGACCTTGCCTACATGAAAGCGCAAGGGCAACGTAGTTCGACAAAAGACCAAATATAAATGAGGGATAAAGGATGATGATAGGATGAGTGGATAAAAAGATGGGACTGATACAATGAGACAGGATAGACTTGTTGGATTGGATAGGATGATGGTGACTACACAAAGCTCAGGGATGGGATAGTTATCCAAATCATCAAAAGATGAATTGGGAGGATGGTATGATGGAGAGATGAATGATGAGAAAGGATAGGAGATTGAAAAGATGTGTAAGAGAAGCAGAAGTGATGGTGATGAGATAAATGGCATTGGGTTGCATGGAGGGAATAGCCTATAGCTAGATACTAATGACAAGGTATTGTGAGATAGGATGAGGATAAAGATGAAAGAATGGATAGAGAGATAGGGATGGGGGATGGAAGACATTGTTTGAATAGATAGGAAGATAAGGATTGGGAGATGAAAGGGATGCTAGGATAGATGGAAAGGAAGATAAGGATGGGGAGTTGGAAGGGATGTCGTGACAGATGGATAGGGAGATGAAGGGATGTATGATGGATGATGTCTCCAAGGACTATGTTACAAAGGAAGTAGATTCCCCCACTCTAGATATGTCATGTATGATGATGCATGAGGGATGGAAGATGAGTGGATGGGAAGATAAAGGAGATAACTAGAGGAGGATAGGATGAGTGACTAAGGAATATGATAGAGCATGGATGAAGGGAATGTATACCAAGAGGAAACAAAGAATGCATAGATAGGTACCCTTGTTTTGATCAAGATCACAAGAAGGATGGAGGGATGTGAGATAAATGGGATATGATGGTAGGATTTGGAAGATAGGTATAGCAGGAAGATGGGTGCATAGCTAGAAGCATAGCAGGAAGCATAGTGGATGGAGGGAATGCATATCAGGAAGTTGCCCCCAAGTGCAGATGAGAATTTATGCATAATGCCTATTTGCCAGGTTTTCATCATGGTATTTATCCAAGGCGCTTGTTTTCCAAGTTTTCACCATTGGACGGATTATTTCTCTTTACTATTTATTTTATTTTATTTATTATTATTTTTTTATTTTTTGGATTTTTTGATTTTTTGGATAGCATGTGGAAGGAAATGAATAAGGATAGGGAGGTGAATAAGTAGATTTATAAGAAATGTGATAAGGATATGGATGAAGGACTCAAGCATCAAGTTCTATATGAGGCATTAAGAGCCCTTGTTTGAACCGACTATTGGATGTTGGTACAACCTTATTAGGATAAATGGATTATGCAAGAGGATGAATTAGAGGGATTTGATGGGGGAGATATGTGGGGTAATGGGTGGGATGTTGGAAAGGGTATGGATAGAGTGATGGGGTGGATGTGTGATGGGGTGGTGAGTTCAGGACCAACATTGGCGCATATGGTGATGAATGTGAAATGATAGGAAGATTAATGGATGGAGAATGCGGGGGTAATGGAGGAGATGGGATGGCGAATTTTGGAACATCACGGCCCAAAACAGACTTAGGAGATGAAAGGGGTGTATGATTAGCTTTTGGATTAGCAACTTTGGATGTTCTTACAAATTTTTGATTTGATGGAATTGCATATTTTTTCTTTGGGATCCACATGGTCTTGATCTTTTCTTTGGTGGACCTTTGCAGGCTACCAATTTGATTTTGATTTTGGATTTTATTTTTCTTTTCTGCAACATGTCGTTTAGAGGGGACATGGGAAGCTTTAGATTCATGTGGATGTTTGGATTGATATATTCTTGTTTTAACACCCAAAGTTCTTTTGATAGCAATGGGATGGGTGTGAGGAGATGGATGATGTGGAGTGACAAAGGTAGGATTATAGGGATTATGTGTAGATGGAGGATGCGTGGGTATGTGCCTTTGTTGATCCTGATTAGGGGACATGTGAGTGGGATGTTTATGATGGATGACATGGATAGGTGATGAATGGATGAAAGGATGGGTAGGATGAGATGGAGGAGGTGATTTTAGGGTATAGGGGGCCAAAATAGATGGAGTGGGTGGAGGGACATAAGAACCCAAGATGGATGGAGTAGATGAAGGATGGGAGATGGTGGATGGAGGGATGTAAGGACCCAGAATGGATGGAGCAGATGAAGGAGGAATATGGATGGTTGTTTTGAGGCGATACGATAGAGGAGGGATGGCAACATATGATCTGGTGGGGCGATGGGAAGAGCCAACATCTCTTTTGGAAAAGGCTTGTTGAGGACATCTAGAGGTTGTACCAACATCTTTAGATTGTGAGTCTTGGGAAATAGGTCCAAGACCTTGCATGCAGACTTGTTCTTTGACTTGGATGGACTCCAAAATACCTTGTTCATGAAGGCCTAGACCTTTTCCTTAATAGTTCATTTTCTTGAGCATGCAATCCATGATAGGATTTGTGTTATTCTAAAAACATGATGCGGGTCCATTATTAGGTGGAGGATGATGGGTGGTATATACACTATGTTTTTCTTCTGTGAGGAGGCCACCATGGAAGAATGTGAGAGTACCAAGGGGATATGCAAGCGGTGTGGGGATAGCAGTTTTAGGCAATGATGGGATAGCAGCATTTGGATGGGTGGTATCAAGAGAGGGATCAGGGCATATGATAGGATCTAGATTTGTGGTAGTGGGCTCATGCGATGGAGATGGAGATGGAGATGGAGTGATGGAAGCTTGAATGACAAGGGGATCATGGGATGGAATGGATGGGGGACTATGATCTTGAGTTGGACTAGATGGGATGGTAGGATCTTGATCTGAAGAAGGGGATATGTCGGCATGCTTTGGATTAGGCTCTTGGCATGACTCATCGTGTGCGGGAGGCATGATAATGGAGTCTTGGTGGGACTCTTTAAGTGGGGAAGATGGACGGATAGAGGATTCAAAAAATTCATGGGAATGGGTTTTAGTGATACAAGGAGTGGGAGAAGTGGATTGGATTTGGGTGCCGCCGATGGGTTCGACAGCTCATGGAGTAGGAGGTGGGTGTTCAATGGATTCGGTAGATGTGATGGTAGGAGATGGGGGCTCAGTGGATTCAGAGGACATGATGGTTTTGATGGTTTGAGTGGTGCTAGGGGTGGTATCATCAATGATAGGTGTTGGGTGGAGAAGAGTCTCGTCACTAATGACCGTGGATGATGGGTTGGGATGGCATGATTCCACAACTTCAAGGTATGGAGTGGGAGATGTCTTCTTTGTTATAAGTCCTTGGAGAACTTATAAGGTGAGAAACTTGAATACTCTAGGCTGAGGTGGCGTGGTAGGAGTGGAAGGATTATGGATTGGTGGGGGATTAGGACTAGGGATTGGTGTACTAGGATTAGATGTGGGAATAGGACTAGGAATAGATGGGGGATTAAGATTAGATGAAGGGTTAAGATAGGGATATTGGAATGGTGAATTAGGACACGAGGATACAGTTGGTGGATTGTAGTAAGGGTATTGGGATGGCAGACTAAGATGTGAAGACGTGGATATTGGATTAGGATAGAGAGAAGTGGATGTTGGATTAGGGTAAGTTGATGGGGTTGATTGGTATGGAAGATTAGGATAGGGGGACATGGATGGGGGATCGTGATAGGAAGGTGTGCATGTAGGATTAGGGTGAACATATTGATATGGAATATTAGGGTAGTGGGTATATGCGGATGAAGGATTGAGATAGGAGGATGTGGATGGGGGATTAGGATAGGGGTATTGTGATGGCACACTAGGATAAGAGGATGCGGGTGTTGGATAAGAGGATGATGTAGATGAAGGATACAATGAGTATGATGGATATCTCTTGTCAAAGGTAGCATAAGGAGCATGATTAGGCATGGATGAAGACATAACGGGATAACTCAAAGGGGTGATTGGATTGTGGAAAGTGGGTGGAGAAAGCTTGCTAGTGACGATAGCGTCAAGGGGATCTATGTCATATTCTTCTTGATCGACAAGACTTTCATTATCATTGTCAATGTAATTAGGGTTTCCCTTGACTACTATTGATGGAGGATAAGGATTCATGATGATGAAAGGATAAAGAGGATGGTTTAAAAACTTTGGATGGGAATGAACTAAAGCTCAAATCAAGATTTAGGTTAAGCTCATATCAGGATTGTATTAAAGCTCATATTAGGATGATTGGATGATGTGATGGGATTGATTCTGATGATCGACACTGAATCTGCTTCAAGATAGAAGTAGATTGATTGGGTCGAAGGTGATGTGATTGGATTGGATTGGATTGGATTGGATTGGATAAGGTTGATTAATGATTGATAAGATCAACTGATGGATCAGATAGGATGATGGAAGGGATTCTAAACCTCGTTCAGAGATTATCCTAGGTGACTTAGGATGTTGATTGATTGGATTAAAGGATAAATGGATGATAATGACACCGAATCCACTTTGAGATTGAAAATGGATTGATTGGGCCGACGACGATGATTAACTTAGGAAGGATGACAATCCTAAGTGGATGATGATGACGATCAGATTAGACACTTAGGTCAACTTAGATAATAACCTAAAAAGATGATTTGATTGGAGGAACAGATGATAAAAAATGGATGAACGAATACTCAAAACGAGTAAACGATTGATTGGAACGGATGAATGACTACTCGAAACGAGTAAACGACTGCTCACGAGAAGATGAAGGTTTGGAATAGATGAAAGATTACTCGGAATGAGTAAATGATTGATCGAGATTATTGAATGAGCATTTGAAATTATTGAAGGAGGTGTGAAACGGATGAATGTTTACTCAGAACGAGTAAACGAATGATCGGAACGATAGAACGAGAGTTCAAAATGATGAAAGGAGGTTTGAAATGGATGAATGTTTACTCAGAACGAGTAAATGGATGATCAGAATGGTTGAACCAGAGTTTGAGATGATAGATGAAGGTTTGAAATATATGAGTGTTTACTCGGAACAAGTAACGAATGATTGAAAAGGGAGAACAATTGTTCGGAATGGATGAATGAAAGGTTGAAATGACTAAAGCTCATATTAGGGTTTTGGTTAAGCTCAAATTGGGATTAGATAAAGCTCATATTAGGATTGGGTTGAAGCTTAGAATTATTGGAGGATGTGATGGGATTGATTATACACCAAGTTTCAAGGTTTAAAGGACGTAAGGTGTTGACAATCAGATTTTTCTAGATTTGGCGATTTTCAAAAATTGTCAAATTTTTCCATTTTAGGAAACTTCACGGACATACTTTTGAGAGTCATATTCTCTCCCCAGAAATACCCAAAACTAGGATAGGATGAATTTCCAACTAACATCCCAAATTTGAGACATGCATTATGAGTTATTAACAAAAATGATTTTTCAAAAACTAAAAAAAAACACTAAATTGCGATTTTGAGGGTCAAGATGAAAGTTTGAGGCCCCAAAAATATGGAAAAATGGGGTCCAAAGGGAATCCACATGCCACCTCATAACGCAACCACCCATAAAATTTCAGCCCAAGCAGACACCTGAGTCAAAAGTTATGGCCTCCAGAAGTTTCGGCATAAAAATCAAAACTCTCAAATCAAAGTCTAGGTGATTGGGAGGGATGCTTTGATAATGAATATGGACTCTAATGATGTTCTAAGTAGCACTTATACAATTTTGGTGATGAAATGATAACTTACGAAAAGGTGTTGATGATGGGAAAACGGGTGCTTGGAACAGATGAATGACTCTTAGAATGAGGGAAGAAGATTCGAAATAGACGAATGAGTACTAAGAACGAGTGAACGAGTGCTCAAAATTAGGATTGGATTGAAAGATATGATGGGATTGGTTTCACCGATCAGATTTGGGAACTGGATATGTTTGTTTGCCAATTTTTTGCTGCAAAGGGGTGAATTTTCCCTCACAGAGGGGCAAATTTTCCCTTCTAGGGCGACTATGCCCTCACAAAGGGGTGAATATGCCCTCTCAGGGGGCGAATTTTCCCCTCTGGGGTGACTATGCCCTCACAGAGGGGAGAATTTTCCCTTCTGGGATGACTATGCCCTCACAAAGGGGAAAATTTTCCCTTCTGCAGGGCAAATTCACCCTATTTCAAAGTAGATTTGCCCCACTGTGGGGAAAATTTGCCCCATTGCTTTGTGGACTCTTTAAGTGGATAAAAGAGCTGTGAGAACAAAGAGATGGGCGATTGGAATGGGGTGTTAGATAATCAGATTGAGGAAATAGATGATTGGATTGGGAAAACGAATGATAGGAGTGGATGAACAAGCACTCGGAACTGGTAAATGATTGCTTGGAATGGATGAAAGCTCGAAACGAGTAAACGATTGATTAGAAAGGATAGACAACTCTCAAAATGAGGAGATGGATGCTTGGAATGGATGAAAGATTACTCAAAATGAGTAAACAGAGGATCGAAAGGGATGAAAGACTATTTGGTCAAATGGATGTTGGAATGGCTAAGCGAAGGTTTGGAATGGCTAAACAAAGGTTCAAAATGATAAAATGGATCTTTAAAATGATCAAACGAATGTTTCAGAGGTTTAAAATGACAAAATAGAGGCTTCAAATGATTAGATAAAGGTTTGGAATGATTAGACAATGATTTAGAGGCTGAACGGGGCTAAACGGGGCAATTTTGGCTGCTCAGGAGGGAAAATTCGCCCCTCTGCAGTAACCAAGAGGGCGTAGTCGCCCTTATGCAGTGAATCAGAGGGTGCAATCGCCCTTTTGCAGTAAATCAGAGGGCACAGTCGCCCTTCTGTAGTAAATCAAAGGGTGTAGTTGCCCTTCTGCAGTGAATAAGGACTTGGTTTGATGAAAATGACTATGGCAAGGACTTTAAAATGACAATAATAAGGCCAATTTGTCAAAAAGTTTATTGGTTTCTCACAAGAAACCACTTTCAAGCAAACACAATCCTATGATTGATGTTAAGGGTATGGCCAACGAGGTCTTAATCTAGGATGCACAAGGTGTTTAGGGAGTCCTCGATATACTCTCAGTACATGAGGCACAACCATGAACACCAGCATGTCACAAGTGTGAGTCGGGAACCCCAACGAGATACTGAAGGGCTCATACCAACTCTTCACGTCTATCTAGGTATCACCCTAGCTTCGACTCTCTGCCAATTATGACGTGACTGGATTGGGGTACAACTTTCGCTCTCCCCCCTTTACATACCTTGTCGGTACGCGTGGTTGGAATCATCCCTTGGGGTGATGAAATCCCCAAGCAGGTCCCACTATAAAGAAAGCACTAATCGTTTCCAACTACTCCCCAGGCTCACACGAAGTGCAAGGGGAAAGTGAAAACAAACTAATGCCCCCTTTGGGTAACAGAAAAAGATAGACATAGCAAGCAATGAATATTACTTCCCCTAATTAAACTATGTTCTTAGATTAACAAAAACAATAAGGATAGGTTTAAAAATCTGAGCAAATGGATAGCCCTGCAAGAAAATGTTAGTTGTTTTATCCCATGTTCTTCATCAATTACACAAGAATATGCTGCAAAATGTTAGCAAAAACACAAATATCCTTGCAAGAAACAATGTTAGGGGGTTAGTACATGAAAACAACAAAAAATGGGAGCAAAAATGAAGCTAAAATGGTTGTTTTACTTTCAAAATGTGTTGTTTTGGGGCGAATTCGCCCCTCTGCAGTACTGACGGGAGGGCGCAGTCGCCCTTCTACAGTGACCAGGAGGGTGCAGTCGCCCTTCTGCGGTGACTAGGAGGGTGTAGTCACCCTTCTGCAGTAAAATTTTAGCATAGAAAGTTCAACCAAGGGGCGTAGTCACCCTTCTACAGAAAAGTGTTAGCACAAAAAGTTCAACCAAGGGGCGTAGTCGCCCTTCTGCAGAAAAGTGTTAGCACAGAAAGTTCAACCAAGAGGCGTAGTCGCCCTTCTGTAGAAAACGTTAGTAAGCCAAAAATCCAAACAAGAGCTTATTCGCCCTTTTGTAGTGCAATGTTAGAAAAAAAATTTTAACTAAGGGGCGTAGTCTCCCTTTTGTGGTGAAACAGAGGGCGTAATCGCCTTTCTACAGTAAAATAGAGGGCGTAATCGCCTTTCTGCAGCAAAACAGAGGGTGCAATTGCCCTTATGCAGTCACCAGGAGGGTGTAGTCGCCCTTCTGCAGTCACCAAGAGGGAATAGTCACCCTTCTGTAGACACCAAGAGGGCGTAGTCACCCCTCTATGACATGTTCCTGCAAACAACTCAACAACAATGAACATGAAATTGAGGAACCTGTTTGTGGGTCCCACCAGGCGTGCCAGAAATGTGATATCCAAATGTTTTACCTATTCTAAACAACTAAAATGCAATGGAAAAACACAAAGAAACACCTCAAGATTAGCCTAAGAAACTTTTTAATGCAAAGAGAAAAAGTGTAAAATGATTGCAAGTGGTTATACCTTCTCTTTACAGTTGAAACTCCTTGGTTGGCCCTTGATTTTGGATTGCTTTGTATGCTCCTTAGATGGCTCTTGATGTGGCTAAATGCAAGACTTAACTATATGGTTGGATTCAAATGCAAATAGATAAAATGGATGGCTAGATGAGTGCACAAAATGACAGCATTTAGTTGCAAAATGACTAAGTGTTTTTAAATTCCTTAGAGGAGGGGGTATTTATAGAGGAATTTGAATTCTCTAAAGAATTCAATGGCTGAGATTTATCCAACATGGCCAAGATGAAGGGCTAAGGTGAGTTGAGGACTTACAAGCCCTCACATTTTGACATGTGGAATGTGAAGTGGCTAAGGGTGAGATGATGTGTAGGTGATGTGGAAGGGAGGTATATGATGTGTAAGGACATGTACCTTGGAAGTACATTGGGAGATGAAAAGATTCCTTGGAGGAATAAATGTGAAATAAAAATTCACATGCTTGGGAGAATCTAGTGGATAAGAGAGGGTCTCCAAAAAGGTGGGAGTTTGTCACATGTGACTTGATGTGACAAATCAAAGATTATAGAAGATGCATGGGAAAAAGGGATTCTAGGAGTAATAAAAGTGAATTAAAAATTCACATGGGGAAGAGAGGAGCCTTGGATGAATAAAAATGAATTAAAAATTCCTTGGGGGATGGGGAGAGTTGACCAAGGTACTAATTAGGCTTAACTAATTAGTAATTAGAAGATAATTAGGGGTTAATGAGGATTAGAAGCCAACTTGCAAAATTTGGAGGATGTGACACATCCTAATCAAGGATTAGGCATGTGCACATCCTTAATGAAGAGATTAGGAGATGGATTAGGATTAGATGAAAATGGCATGTGAGGAATTCATTTGATGAAAAGGGGATTAAGGAGGGTAAAGTATTTATTTATTAATTAAATACCTTAGCGATTTGGCAGAATTAAGGATATTAATTAAATAATAGTAATATTACTTAATTAACTTGGATAAGAGAATGTTTAGAAGAAAAATGACAAATTTGGATAAATTAGGTGTCCAAATTTGGATGTCTACAAGAGTATTATTTCCTCTTGGATTCTTGCCACTCCTAAAATAAATCATGTTGGCTTGTGAGGGTTTTAACATGAACAATAATTTTGTCTAAGGTGGTTGTCATTGTAGATAACTGAGGGTGTCGATAGTATGTTTCCACAATGTTCTGCAATTCAATAATATTTCTATCAATTAGGTCCTGAATTAAAGGAGGGTTTGTTGGGAAGGTATTGGTGGGGGAGGGTTTGGGTTTTCAACTTCCTCTATCTTTTCAACCAATCTAAAATTGAAAACTTAGAGATTAACATAAAATTCAACTAATTATTGGGTGGACCCACAATAGTAGTGTTGTGTGGTCTCACAACACGCCCCAAGACTAAAAATACTTTGGGACCCAAGTGGAAAAACATAACCCTTATGGCAAGGGCTAAAAAATTGGAAGATCACTGGAAGTGAAGAGAGATTTAGAGAAATCTTAGATAAAAGAAAGTACTTCGTATGGTAAGTGTTTCGTGCACCGAGTACCAAGTACTAGAAACACAAAAAAGGTGAAAGGTAATGTGAAGTTCAAGTGAAAGACTCCAATCTGAAAGAGGGAGTCCGGTAAGGAGTCTGGTATAGTGGAGTTCCAGTTTAACCAAGGTTCGGGAAAGTAAGTGGGTAAAGCTAAATAATAGGTACCGGGTACCGGGTTGCAACGTAAAATGAAATGTTAAAATTTTTAAATTTGTATAATGATCCTAGTGATCTAGTATATGTACAAGTATTTATGATATGATTTTTGAAAGCGATTTATTTACAAGATTTTGTACTAACATTTGAATAATGGTTTTATTTACATGAGATGTTATGATGTTTTTGTTTAAAAAGGGATTTAATAAATGGAGTTTGTGATTGCAAGAGATATTGATTGTGATGCAAAGCTCGGGTATGGACAATTAGGAAAACTTGAATCATGGATGGAATAATTTTCAGTCTAATTCAATCACTCTGGGAGGTGATAATGCAAAAGGCTTTGAGTCCACCAGAATGCTAGGGATCTCGGTATTTCACATGCGGTGGGAACAAATGCTAATCTTCGGGAGAGCCCATTCCCGAGAGTGACAGAACCGGAGCCAAGCAAAGTGTAGGGGGAAAAGATTCCACCTTATCATTCTAAATATATGGGAGCCCCTACATATTTTCATGATTTGAAGTATCATCTTGGTGAAGATTCCAGATAAAAGCATAACCCGAAGAGCTTCAATGAGTAATTGGAGTTGACTTGCATTGAATTCAATTGCAATTCTCCTATTGGTCACAATATTCCACGTGCCTTGATGAGATTGGTCCCTTAAATTTCCTCTCATGTAGTTGTCTTATCATATTTGAGCCTTGTGTTCTAAAAAAGGCCAGAGGACACTTCATTTTTATTTTAAGTTCAGAATTTGTGGATGTCAGAAGAGCATAAATTTCTTTTAAGTTTTGTTATTTTTCATATTTTTTGAACCATTCCAGCGTAAAACTTTGTATGCACGTAGACATTAATTGATATCAGAGCTTTATGGATAGCTACCTATCTAAGTATCTTTTGTAGTTGGTTTTCTAAGTTCAACCGAACAAGATTGTATGTTGCACCATTTAAGGCTGCATACAAAACCTACTCGATGTCCATAAATGAAACCCTCTCTTTAAAAGCTTGCATTGTTTTATACGTAGTTGTGAAGCAATCTAGTGAAATATAAAGTGGTTTGCTATGTTTTGATTAATTCTTTGGGGCATCCATGGAGAATAACTGGGAGAAACTTTTATTTTTCAGTATTTTTTATACTTTTTTTTAGAATAGATGTTTAATATTTTGAAAATGTTCCAAAAAATATAAATGAATAGACATAATTTTGATAAAAAACTTTTATTTTCCATGAAGTTGTCGAATGCTTAATGCTAAATCTACTTAAGTGATAGCAAAGAATTTGTGATACTCGTGAAATCTTATGTCAAATCTTTTGGTTTCATGATGTTCGAGTTTATTGTTTCAATTAGGAATGTTGATCTAAAATGTTCAAATAAATAATAGAGATAATCGTAGTCCCTTTGAGATTAACAGCAAATATCACATCATTACCCAAGACTGACCCTAGTGCAACCATGACCTGGTTATCGAAGACTTGGGATTGAACGAAAGTCAATCTTTGCTCTGTGAATGCAAAATTTCCCCTTAGGTTGTCTTTGTTCCATATCTTTCAAGAAGGATAGGCTCTTCGTGGTCTTGTCTGTGGAGATTTTATTTGATCTATTTACTACAAGTAAAACCATTTTCAACAAGAACTATTGCTAAAAGGAAGGGCGAGGCCAACAAATGCATATCTCTCTCTCTCTCTCTTGTTTCTTTGATATTTTAGGTTTTATGATCCCTTGGAATTGGAGAATTGTGCTTTGAAATGTTATTTCTAAATTTGGCAAGAAGCTTGTAAATGAGAAATTCAATGCAAGTTGGTTTTCATTATGGAAATTGGAAAAATTTGTAAAATCTTTAATCAAAAACTACTTCCTTTGAGTTTGTTTACTTTTGGTAGTCACTGAGTGTAGAATTCATGATACAACTGACCACAGTGAGCTTGAGTGTGAAACTTTTTTAACTAGAGTAATTTTGGCTATAAGTGGAGAAATTTTGTTAGCGGAAGAAGTTTTAACTGCTAAAAGAAAAGAATTGTTAACAAGAAAGACATTCTACCCTAGTGGAGTCAGAAATATTAAAAAATTAACTAATAAACCGAAATAGTTAGGAAACTATAATTATTTTAAAGAAAATTCTAACATTTTGCAAGGGAATCGGCGAGAATGTCGAGATTTAGAGATATTTCATCCTAAACAAGAAAAAGACATGGGTGATTCATCATTCCCTGTATACGTGGAAAATGTAAATAGCGCGATGGAGTGGGAAAATCGAGCAAGAAATGCGTGTATTTTTCTTCAAGTTGGGAATTCATCAACTATAAAAAAACATTTTCCTAATTTTATACAAGATACAAAATATCAAGTTTTTACTTTTTCTCTTTCTGATAATAATATAAATAGTGATATATCTTGGTCTAACAAAATGCAAAGTGAAGACAAGGTCGGAGATATGAAGATTTTCAGAACAGGAGGAAATAGAGAAATGAATGCAGTCATTCATGGAAATGGACCAAGGCTGGGAGAAGGTACAATATTGTCGTACCAGATGAAATGTGTGCAATCGGTCTCTAATGAGATCATTTTCATACATTTAAGTCATATTTTGGGTAAGTACACCTTCGAATTTATGACATTTAAATGCAAAAAATTTAAGATATTTCATTATTATAGTAGAATATTGAAAATTTTGATAAGAGAATTTAAAGACAAATCTATTGTAATTCGTACTAAAACTATAAAGGAAATGGTTGTAGAAATTGAAATAAATTGCTTTGTTAGAGTTAATCTTTTGTGATATTAGAGTTAGGGTTAGTTTTGGTTTTTTTTTAGGGTTTTTTCTTTGTGTTTGCTTTTTTGTTTTTTTGTTTTCTTGCTTTTTTTCATTTTGTTTTGTTCTTCTTTTGCTCAGCTTTTGCATTAGCAAATTCTACTTAAATTTATCTTATACATGAGAGTGAAATTCAAACATTTTGCAAAAATGAACCAAAAATGAGACAATAAAGCCATGCACAGTAAAATACACTTTTAAGAAAGATACCAAAAAATATATATATGTGTGTGTGTGTGTATCACGTATATACATTAGATATCAAAATCCTCATCAAAAAATTAAAAAGATTCAAAAAGAAAGGTGAGTAGAGTTGCAGACCATAGTAGCCATTTAATCGATCTCGGCCACCTCTTCTATCAGGGCTAAATACCCTATGTAGGTGAGTTCCCAGTGAGTTTCAAAATCTTGGATATGGAGATTAGTAAGAAAAGGCCGAAGTGGAACCACTTCCCCGTGTTCCAGAAACTGAGGAATATCATCCATGGAGGGAATCCCAATGGTCGGATGTGCAACAACTAAAATTGTATCCAGATTCTCCAAGAATTCAGGCTTCACTATTAAGTTGGCAGCAACGCGAACATCTTCAACAGGTAGCCCAATCTCCAAGAGTGATGCTACAAAGTGAGAAGCTATGTTAGAGTAAAAATGTAAGTAGCGGCTAGACGCAACATATCTTTCCCCAAGGACTAAGCATAAGTTTGGCATAGTGAAACTCAAAGTCCTAATAATAAAGACCTTTTCAAGCCTTTGTGGTGTGATGCTCCCAAAGAAAATGTTTTGTATACAAGAAAAACCCAAGCATATTGGATTATCCATGGCTAAGAAGAAAATATAAAGACACAAAACATAGCAGAATTATAGAAAATATATAAAAAAATAGAAAGAAAAGTAAAGTGTGAAGAATTCGAGAAGAAATGCATGAATTTATAGAGAGTTGTAAACAGAGTAGCAGTACATAGTTGCCTTGAGTAATTGTTTTTTTGGAAATCGTATGCAAGGTGGCATTTGAATAATAATCTTCAGAATTAAAGGTTAAATAAAATAAATTCTTTACACATATCTGGTGAAATTGCTTCAAATTTGAGCAGTACGAAGATTGTGAATCAAGCAAGTTGGAGATTTCAAAACTAATACTGGTCGTTTCAAATTGTTTAAAAAAATCGTATTAATTATGGAGGTGTTATGTGTGCGGACTATACAAGAGAATAAAGCTGGCAAGACATTACATGTCATCACCTGAAGAAGTTAAATAGATAATACATGCTAAGCAAGGCGTGTGAATTTAATGTGAAATAGTGCGATCATATTTCAAGGTAATCATGACATTTTGATCCATTATGAAGTGTAGCGCCGTCAAGTCAAGATAGTTAGCAGAAGTTTTAGAATTTGTCATAAATTTAATCGAAGGGGTGGTAACTAATGTTTCTAAATTTAGATTTAAATTTGGTGATTAAGTTGTCTATTGCTAAATTTTAATTTATGCATATTTTTTAACATATAACGAGCTACAGTTAGTTAGGATTTGGCATAATTAGTGAAATTTAACTGGAAACATACACTTACAAGGAATCATTAAATAAGTTTTTGGGAAGTAGTGAATTGATGAAAGGATTTACATTGAATAAAAATTAAAAAGTAACCTTCACTACCAAGTTGTAATTCCCAACCTAATAGTGGTGCTTCAATGCTTGCAAGTTGATAAAAGATCTATTATTGCAATATTAAAAGTGAAAAATGTGCTATCATTGCTATATTCTATAAAAAAAAGGTGATACCAACTCTTTAGGCTATCCAAATAACTCTACCGGGGCTATGGACTCTTGACTAGCAGTAGAGCTATGTTTGGGGAAATTACAGAGATAACCTTGTCGGGGCTATGGATGCTCAACTGGTAGCAAGGCTCTATCCCTAGTTGGCTTTGGAGGATTACTATATTATGTAGCTCAATGTTAATGAACTGATTCTTTTACTAAGTTCTAAAAATTGGAATTAATCAAGAGCACACATGGATGTTTCTGGTGGAGTTTTACCTTTTATGCTAGAATCTAAGTAAAGGTAGAAAGTTATTGTTTTAAAATATGTATAAGTTTTAATTTACAACTGGTGATTTAATTTCAATTTTAATTTAAATTTGGTTTTATTGGTTGCAAGTTGGTGTGGTCTCACAACATGCCCCAAGACTGAAAAGACTTGGGGACCCAAGTGGAAAAATATAACTCTTATTGTAGGCTAACAAATTGGAAGATCACTAGAAGTGAGGAGAGAAAGAGAAATATTTGATAAAAGAAAGTACTTCGTATGGTAAGTGTTTTGTGCACCAGGTACCGGGTACCAGAAACACCGAAAAGGTGAAAGGTAATGTCAAGTTCAAGTGAAAGACTTTGGTTTGGTAAGAGGGAGTCCGGTAAGAAGGATTTTGGTATAGTGGAGTTCTCGTATAACCAAGGTCCGAGAAAGTAAGTGGGTAAAGTTGAATACTGGGTACTGGGTACCGGGTAGAACATGAAATGAAATGTTAAAATTTTTAAATTTGTATAATAATCCCGGTGATCCGATATATGTACAAGGATTTATAATATGTTTTTTGAAAGCAAGTTATTTATGAGATTTTGTACTAACATTTGAATAATGGTTTTATTTACATGAGATGTTATGATGTTTTTGTTTAAAAAGGGATTTAATAAATGGAATTTGTGATTGCAGGAGATATCGATTGTGATGCAAACTTGAGTATGGATGGTCAGGAAAACTTGAATCATGGATGGAATAATTTTCAATCTGATTTGATCACTTGGGGAGGTGATAATGCAAATGGCTTTGAGTCCACTGGAATGCGAGGGATCTCATTATTTCACATGCAGTGGGAACAAATGCTAATCTTCGGGAGAGCCTATTCCTAAGAGTGATAGAACTAGAGCCAAGCGAAGTGTAGGGGGCGAAAATTCCACCTTATCATTTTGAATATATGGGAGCCCCTACATATCATCATGATTTGAAGTATCATCCTAATGAAGATTCCAGATAAAAGAAAAACCCAAAGAGCTCAACGAGTAATTGAAGTTTACTTCCATTGACTTCAATTGCAATTCTCCTATTGGTCACAATAGTCCACGTTCCTTGATGAGATTGGTCCCTTAGATTTCCTCTCATGTAGTTGTCTTATCCTATCTGAACCTTGTGTTCTATAAAAGGCCAGAGGATGCTTCAGTTTTATTTTAAGTTTGAAATTTGTGGATGTTGGAGCAGCATAATTTTTTTTTAAGTTTTGTTCTTTATTCCTATTTTTTGAACCTTTCTGGCGTAAATATTTGTATGCATGTAGACATTAATTCATATTAGAGATTTATGGATAGCTACCTATCTAAGTATCTTTTGTAGCTGGTTTTGTAAGTTCGGTCGAACAAGATTGTATGTTGCACCATTTAAGGGTGCATACAGAACCTACTTGATGTCCATAAACAAAACCCTCTCTTTAAAAGTTTGCACCATTTTATACATAGCTATGAAGTAATCTGGTGAAATATAAAACAGTTTGCTATGTTTTGATTAATTCTTTGGGGCATCCATGGAGAATAATTGGGAGAAACTTTTATTTTTTAGTATTTTTTATACTTTGTTTTAGAATAGATGTTTAATATATTTAAAAATGTTCCAAAAAATATAAATGAATGGAAATAATTTTGTTGAAAATATTTTATTTTCCATGAAGTTGTTGAATGCTTAATGCTAAATCTACTTAAGTGATAGCAAAGAATTTGTGATACTCATGAAATCTTATGTCAAATATTTTGGTTTCATGATATTTGAGTTTATCATTTCAATTAGGAATGTTGATCTAAAATGTTCAAAGAAATAATAGAGATAACCGTAGTCCCTTTGAGATTAACAGCAAATATCACATCATTACCCGAGAGTGACCCTAGTGCAACCATGACCTAGTTATCGAAGACTTGGGATTGAACGAAAGTCAATCTTTGCTCTATGAATGCAGAATTTCCCCTTAGGTTGTCTTTGTTCCATATCTTTCAAGAAGGATAGGTTATTTGTGGTCTTGTCTGTGGAGATTGTATTTGATCTGTTTAGTATGAGTAAAACCATCGTCAACAAGTAGGTTACAAGTTTTTGCACGAACAAAAATTGTAGGCCACTAAAAAAAGTTGCAAAATCCTTCAAACAAAGGGGCTTCATTCGAACATGTAGACCTTCATGTGGACAATACCCTTCAAGTGAACCCCTAACCTTCATTTGAAGGTTCTTAATCAAACATTTTTAATGAAATGATTGTGTTTTCCTTTATGTACGCCATATCAAGGGTCTTCATTCAAAGACCCCTTCGAATGAAGGGAGCCTTCAAAAAAAGGGGACCCCTTCATTCAAAGGGAAAGAAGGCCCCTTTTTGGACCTTCTCCCCTCCATTTCAAGATTTATGTACTTTATTAACTTTTGAAGCCTGATTTGAAGGTCCAAATGGAATCAACTTGACAAACCAAGTTACAAGATCATAGTACATAGAACAAGCTTTCCAACAACTATAAAAATTTTATTTTTATTTTTTTTAGTTTTACTAAACATAGGTTTTTCACTAAACATCAAGTTCTTTGTTCTACACATGTGGAAAAATAGTAAATTAGTGAAAAAAATGAAAAATATCTATGGACTAGGTATTGATGTCCTTGTTTAAACAAAAAAAAAAATTCAATACATACAAAACAAGATATGTGAGACTTAGTATACCTATGTCTAAATTATAATTGGTTTAACTTCAAAACTTAATTAAAAGAAAAATATTCAATAAAACGTTATGAAATGAAATGCAAGCACTAGATATCGGTGTTACCAACCTAAATTAAAAATAATCATAATTTTATCCTTTTTAGGAAAAAAAGTTATGTAGAACATAGTACACATAACTTTTTAAAATTGTTGTGTACTATTAAAAACTAGTTATAAAATGAGACACAAAAAAATTTACAATTTAATTTACAATTTTTTTAAAAAATGACAAAATCTCACAAATCACTAGTTTGCATCATCTTCAAATTCCTACAAATTTGTTGATGTTTGCAGCGTCGGTCTCCACTTCCAGTCAATCCCCTTATGACATGATAATAAATTAAATAATAGTTTGGGGCTATTTAATTTATATGATATTGATTTATTGAAGAGACACAATCATTGGTTATCATATTTAATTATTGTAATGGCATGAATTAATGAAGAGGCACGATTTGCTAATGAGGCTAACCTCTTGCATGGACACAATTTCATTTGGAGAGGCACATCCTTCTATGTTGGGCCGACTTATGCTTTTGAAAGGTCACGTCTCCTTCTATTATATTGTATATATACTTGGTGGAGTCTATTGTTTCATCATCAAATTAGTTCATTCTTCATCTCAAGTGCGATTTCTTCATCAAGGCAGATCGACATTGTTAGAGGCTGAGATTTCATCAGCCAATTGTCTCTTTGTATTTTTGTGTTGCATCATACTTTGGTGCTTGTATTTAGGCCTTCATATCAACCTCTTGTAAGGAGATCATTGTTGTGGTGATTCAATATATAAGTGATATATTGTTGTTGGGTTTTTATCCCTCAAGAGGAGGGTTTTCCCAAGGTATCTACTATTTTATTGTGTCTAATTTTGAATTAAATTTTGAGTCTCTAATCTGATCATAAACTAACACGGTATCAGAGTGGGTGTGAAGAAGATTGTGATCAGATTTCTTATTACAATGATACTATTTATTCTCTTTCTCATTGTTGACTACTTCTATCTCTTTTCAAGATGGTGAACGGTCTTAAGATTGAGGATAGACTCGAGGGAGCATCAAATTTCACATCATGGAAGTTCAAAATTATGCTCACCTTGGAAGAAAATGAATTGGCTGAGTTCGTGGAGAGTAAAGTCCCCAAACCTATGGATGAGGAAGAGAAATTTCAATGGAGGAAGAAAGATATCAAGGAGAAGAAGATGTTAGTTGATTCCATGAAGGATCATATTGTTCCTATTGTCTCCAAGTTGAAGATGGAAAAATAAATGTTCAAAACCTTGGAGGAGATGTACGAAATCAAAAACACTAGTCGGGCTCTTGCACTGAAGCAACAACTTCCTCATGTGAAGATGGCGAAAGGAGAAATGGTTATTGCTTACTTCATGAAGATTTCGGGGTTGAGATATCAGCTCTCTACAATTGGTCATGTGATAGATGACAAGGACTTGACCATGCTTTCTCTTAATGGTCTTCCTTCATCTTGGGAGTCCTACATTCAAGGAATTAGTGCAAGATTGAAACTTCCTAAGTTTGATCGATTAAGGGTGGATTGCATTCAAGAGAAGTCTAGGTTGGCTGCTAGAGGAATTGGTCAAAGATCAACTAATGAAGACATTCATGTTCTTGCCTCTCAATCTCCGAAGAAGAAAGGGAAAGAAGGGAAGAAAGGATATTTCAAGAGGAATAGAGATAAAGGAATTGATGGTGCTCCCTCATTCAAGAAGAATAGGGACCTATCCAAAGTCAAATGCTTTAGATGTGACAAGTATGGTCACTTTGTTAAGGATTGTCCAACCAGGCCTAAGCAGCAGGCTACCATTGCAAATGTTGATGAAGTCTCTCCGCAGAAGGTTTCTTGTGAATACTTATTCTATTCGGCATTGTCAAGCAATGTACCTACCGACACCAACACTTGGTTGATTAATAGTGGTGCCTCTTGCCACATCACCAAATTTAGGGAGCATTTAACAAACTTGGTGGAGAGAGATTCTAGTGAACAAGTCATTATTGGAGATGATGCTAGTTACTTGGTGAAAGGAATTGGAACCTCCACTCTCCACTTGGATTTCATCATTTCCCTATAGTTGTGTGATGTTCTATATGTTCCAGGTATCAAGCGAAACCTTGTTTCCATTTCAGCCTTGGAAGACAAGGGTTACCAAGTTGCATTCTCTAAAGGAAAATTTCTTGTGTGGATGAAGAATTCCAACTTCAAGACTGCTTAGGTGATAGGAGTTAGACATGAGAGCCTCTATAGGCTATGCACTCATCTAATTCAAAAATTAGTACATGATTCTTAGAGCTTGTGTGATCTTTGGCATCGAAGATTGGCTCACCTTCACTTCTTAGCTCTACCTATCATGAAGAAGATGGTCATGGGCCTTCCAAAATTCAACCAAGAGCACGAAGGTACTTGCAGAGGTTGCGCAATGGGTAAGAATACAAAATTTCTATTTCATAGTAGAGAAAGTAGATCCAAATGTATTCTAGATCTCATTCATTCTGATTTATGTGGTCCAATGTATGTTGCTTCTTCAAGTGGTTTCTTGTATTACATTATTTTTATTGATGACTACTCTAGAAAGACTTGGATTTATTTCTTGAAAACTAAAGAATCTGAGGAGGTATTAGAAAGGTTCAATAAGTTCAAAGCTCAGGTAGAGAACCTTTCTGAGAAGAGAATCAAAGTCTTAAGATCTAATAATGGAGGAGAGTACACTTCTAGCAGCTTTCAAAAAATTTGCATTGAAGTTGCCCGATTAAGAGGGAGTTATGTGTCCCTTATAATCCTCAACAGAACAGTGTTGCAAAGAGGAAGAACAAAACTATCGTGGAAGTATCCAAAGCCATGATTCATGACCAAAATCTACAATCCTTCCTTTGGGCGGAAGCATCTAGGACAACAGTCTATGTTCAGAATAGAAGTTCTCACCAAATCCTAGAGAACATGACTCTCGAAGAAGCTTTTACTAGGAAGAAGCCAAAAGTGATTCATTTGAGGATCTTTGGATTTCCAATGTATGTTCATGTACCGAAGGAAAAGTGAACAAGGTTGGAGCCTTCTGGAAAGAAGAGGATATTTGTAGGTTACAGTGAAACATCAAAAGCCTATAGAATCTACATTCTAGGCTAGAAGTTGATCGAGATCAGTAGAGATGTCACATTTGAGGAAGATGTTGCATTCAGAAGATCCAAGGGCAGCCATATGGAGATTGATAATGAAGAGTCTCCTCAGGATATGGAAGTTGAACATACGCCTTAGATTCAGAGGGAGACGCCAGAACTGAAAGAAGATGACGATCCTATTGAGCCCTTGGAACCTACTAATGGGCCTACTGATATTGTGATTGGGAGAAAAAGACCTCTCTAGGCTAGGAAAATGATGCAATAGGTAGAAATATTTGCAACACAAAGAGGAACCTCTAGAGAAAGTAAGAGACCTCATAAGTTTCCAGTTATGTTGCTTTGATAAGTCAGATTATTGAGTCTGACCCTTCCATTGTTGAGGAAGCTTCTAGTCAATAGGTTTGGAGAGATGTTATGATAGAGGAGTATCAGTCCATTCTCAAGAATGATGTTTGGGACATCATTCCTAGACCCGAAGGAAAATATGTGGTATCTTCAAAATGTCTCTTCAAGATCAAGCATGCGGCTGATGGGAGCATTGAGAAGTACAAGGAAATAGTTGTGGCTAGAGAATTTTTCACAAAAAGAGGGATTTGACTATGAAGAAACATTTTCTCTTGTTACTCGCTATACTTTTGTCAGAACCATCATTGTCATTGCTGCATCTAGAAGATGGAATATTCATTAGATGGATGTGAAGACAACTTTTTTGAATGGTGTAATTGAGGAAGAAGTTTATATTGAGCAACCTGATGGATTCGAGGTACATGGGAAGGAGTCTCATGTTTACAGGATAAAGAAGGCCTTGTATGGTCTTAAGCAGGCTCCCCATGCATGGTACGAAAGAATTGATTGTTACCTGTTAAGCTTGGGCTTCTCCAAGAATGATGCTGACACAAATCTGTATTTCAAGGTAATTGATGGTGAAACATTGATTTTAGTTTTATATGTTGATGATTTGATTCTTACTGGAGAAGAACACCTCATTATCAAATGTAAGAAGAATTTGGCTTCTAAGTTTGAAATGAAGGACCTTGGGCTCATGCATTACTTCCTTGGCTTAGAAGTTGGACAGAAGCCAAATGAGATGATTCTAAGTCAAGGGAAGTATACTATTGATATACTTAAGAGATTTGGTATGATGGATTGCAAATCCATTTGTACACCTATGGAGACCAATCTACATAAGTTGAAGGAGGTTGCAACTAATTCAAATTTGGTGGGTCCTACAATGTACATGAAGTTGATTAGATCATTAATGTATCTAGTCAACACTAGACCAGATATCTGCTATGCAGTGAGTGCACTTAGTTAGTCCATTTGTGAACCAAGGAAGATACATCTTGTTGCAATGAAACATATCCTGAGATACTTGTGTGGCACAGTTGGATATGGATTGAGATATTCTTCAGGTGTGGATTTGAAGTTGCATGGTTATACTAATTCTAATTGGGTAGGGTGTGTCATTGATCGGAAGAGCACCTTTGGATGTTGCTTCAGTTTGGGGTCTGCTATAATATCCTGGTGTATTAGGAAGCAGTCATTTGTAGCATTGAGTACAATAGAGGCAGAGTAAATAGCAGCTTTTGTGGTAGCTCGGGAAGCAGTGTGGCTTTGGAAGCTCCTTGCAGGTTGTTTGGACAATCAACAGAGCCTACTATCATTCGTTGTGATAACCAGAGTTGTGTGAATATTTCTGTCAATCCTGTGTTTCATGACAAAACCAAACATGTTGAGATCAAATACCATTATATCAGAGATATGGTATTGAGAAAAGCAATATAGTTGAGGTATATCAACACTGATGAGTAGACGGCAGACATTCTCACCAAGCCTCTCTCCAAGATAAATTTTGTGTACTTTCGAGACAAGCTTGGTATGGTGGAGAATCAAGCCCTAGCTGAGAAGCAGTCTCAGTATCAACGATCTTCATTAATTCATTTCTCTTTGAGAGAGATTTGAGGTGCAATCCCTTGTTAATGCATTTCTCTTTTGAGATCTGAGGTGAAAGCCCTTTTTTCCACCCTCTAGGAGAGCCATGGTGAATGTCATGTGTGTGACTCCATATGAGAGAGTCTGTATTATTTTCTTGTACTTGTGTTTCACCCTCTGGGAGAGCCATGGTGAACGTCACGATGAGGTGACAACATCACGTTAAGTGATGAACACTTGTACATACCATACATGGGTGTAGCCATGGTGGTTGATATCAGGATGAGGTGATATTTGATATCATGATGAGGTGATATTTTTCTTTTCCACATATGGGTGTAGTCATTGTGGTAGACATCACAATGAGGTGATATGTCTTGTGCAGCTACAAGTGTTCTCCCTAGCTGAGAGGGAGTGTTGATGTTTGCAGCGTCGATCTCCACTTCCAGCCGATCCCCTTATGACATGATAATAAATTAAATAATAGCCTAGGGCTATTTAATTTATATGATATCAATTTATTGAAGAGACACAATCATTGGATATCATGTTTAATTATTGTAATGGCATGAATTAATGAAGAGGCATGATTTTCTAATGAGGCCAACCTCTTGCATGGACGTGATTTCATTTGGAGAGGCGCATCCTTCTATGTTGGGACGACTTATGTTTTTGAAAGGTCACGTCTCCTTCTATTATATTGTATATATACTTGGTAGAGTCTCATTGTTTCATCATCGAATTAGTTCATTCTTCATCTCAAGTGTGAGTTCATCAAGGTAGATCGACATTGTTAGAGGCTGATATTTCATCAATGAATTGTTTCTTTGTATTTTTGTGTTGCATCATACTTTGGTGCTTGTATTTAGGCCTTCATATCGGCCTCTTGTAAGGAGATCATTGTTGTGGTGATTCAATATATAAGTGATATATTGTTGCTAGGTTTTTCTCCCTCAAGAGGATGGTTTTCTCTTCTTGATCTTAGGAAAATCTTCTCAACCATCCTCATCTACTAATCTCACCATCATATATCAAATATCTATTGCATCTTCCAAAATTCAATAATTGAGGCACATTCTCACTTATTTTCATCATCCATCAATGTTGAGCTAAGTATATTTTGTCAAAATAGGTAACTTCAAGAAAATGAGCATCCACATACCAACCAACCATTTGAGAAAATAATTCAATAGTGGAGTCATTTGGTAACATTTGAAGTGATATTTGAATGTTATTGTGTTTGTTTGCATTCATTTGTTTAGTTCTAAGGTTTTTAGTAGTTTGGAATATGAATCTCTTGTTGGAAGTGGATTCACTCTGAGAGGGGAGGTGAATTAGAGTGAAGTAATATTTAATTTTTTTACTCTGAAGGCACAACAAAACTTTTTACAAATTTAAACTCAATGTGGCAGACTTGTTTATGCAAGTGTACATCAACATTTAAAATCAGATTTACATGAAACTTGATTAACATTTACAACTCATGTTAAAAGCATCATATGATATTGCTCAATTAAAGTGTGAACAATCTTGTATGTGCTTTTGTAACAGAACAATAGCTTTTCCCAATACATTTTTAATTTGCTTAACAGAAGACTTTTTAACTTTGCATGACAACCTTTTGAAATAAGAAACTTTTGAGCATACTAAAAGTATCAGAGCATTGATTGATTGAGCACATTAACATGAAACAACATGAGAGACAAATAAAATCACATAACACGACATTTCCTGAGTGGAAAAACCCTCTTGGGGTATAAAAAACCACTCACTAAAATTTCCTTTTTATTAATCAAAGAGCACCAACTCTGTAACAATGTGGAGCACCAACTCCCATAATCTTTCTGAAGCACCAACTTCATCAAGCATTCAAAATATTGCAACCCATCAAAACCTTATAACTGCAATCATTCTTTGCGGTCATAAAATTACAATAGGATACAAAATGATTTTGTAATAATGCTCAACTCAAAACATAATCTCTATAATACAATCAGAGATAAAAACAATATGAGCCCACTCTTCTCTTTTTACAAAATGATTTTACAATGAACAATACTCTATCCAGACAATTTCCTTTCTTCACATCATACACTCTTTTCACTTTCTCACTTTATGTTTTTGCAGAGATACATATATATACAATGTTTGTGAAACGGTTATACAACTTTGTCAAGAAAACCCTTATTTCAATAACCAGAGTAAATATGAACATAATGTATAATCTGAAGCCAATCAAAAATCAATGATATGAAGATAAAATGCCACTGAGAGGTGAAACCTTTTAGTTTACGCTTGGGTTCAAGGTATTTTCAGTTAGGTTAAGAAAATTATTTGAAACTAAAAAAGAATTTTTTCTTTTCCTCCTCATTTACTAGATTTACCATTGAAATATCAAAAATTATGCATATATATTACCTCTATTACAATGGAATTAACCTGCAATTAAAATCCCTAAAGTTCTTCATGAAAACTACCCAAACTACCACTTCCAGCTCAAACAAAAACCACCAACAATCTTGCCAACCACCAAAGATCAACATAACTGAAAACCAAACCAAAATACCAAAGCAACCTTGCACACTATGCAACTGAAGTTCCAGCATGGCAGCGCTAAGGTTCCAAACCATTCAATGAAAATGCAATATCATTTTTCCCTAAACAAGTCTTCTCTCAAGTCAGTCGATGACTTTGCCAAAGTTAATAAAGATTTGGAGTCTGAAGTCAAAAAGACACAATAATAATCAACTAATTAAAAATAC
>VDFB02072141.1:70000-73014 GCA_007258455.2 Sequoia sempervirens
TTAATGTTTTATACATGTGTGTAGTTTAAGAGACTTACTCTAAAAACAAGGCAGTAAAGTCATGAGTCATCATCTAATTACATATTCTCAAATCAATCTACTTATTTCAATTATTGTCTTCTCTTTTTTAGCTTGCATAATTCATGTGTTCACTTGCATATATAAGAGAGGGAAAATGTAGATAATAAAAGTACATACCTTGTCTTTTTATCCTCTTATTTTACATTGATTTTAGTTTTTTAATAATTTTTTTTTTTTTTTTGGAATTTGCCGGGGAGATGGTCAGCAGACCCTATAAACTGCGGTCGCGCATTAAACTTTTAGCATTGGCCAGAAGCGTGACCATCCCTCCGGGGTACCCGCGAGTTGAGACTAGAACTCGTGACCAGCAGAGCCGCAACGGAATTACTTAGCCAACCGAGCTAGGGCCCCCGCCCGTTTTTTAATAATATATTATCATAGAACACAATTTGATATATTTTTCACATTAGATAACACAATCCTAATAAATATCATCCATCCTCCTACATTAATCTCCAACAAAATAGACAAGCTGCCTATATCCTAAGTTCGACCAAACGTGTGAGTCTATTTACTAGATAAAACCATAACCATGACTCTATCCTTCTAATTAAATTATATTTTCCTCTCTTTAACAAATTGACAAAGAACTAAAAAATATTATAGTCCTCTTTACATTTATCATTCTCAATTTATATTAATGAAGATGTAATGAATAATATGATTTCGTTAATCTAAATTTTGTAAATATAAATATTTTTTAAATATTACTATGAAAAAAATATTCAACTAAAAATTAAATTTTATATAATCAGTAAACAAACAATAATTAAAAAATAACTGTTAAAATTTGCATTCTAACCATATAATTAAAAACACTGACTGTATATAACCTTTAATTTGTTTTATATATATTGTTAAATCAATATTAATTTTCTTATACATATTGTTAAATAAAGCGGTCAAGTCAAAAAGGTATCTTCACGGACAAGAGAATATAAACCTGTTTTCTCCTTTAAATTTATCATCATGAAGTTTTGCTTTTGTTTGTGTTAAATGAGAATGTGCTTTTGCTTTTTCAAGATAATTAAGCTTTTACATACTCCGCGGTATGAAAATTTACCTTAATTTTATTCTTTCCATTTTCATTATTTTAACAATTAATCTATAAAAAAAAGTAAGTAAAGGTAATGTCACTTGATTTTGAGACAATAAGCATTTGGTAGAAGCTTTATATTTATTTTTTTCAAATACGCATCGAAGATAAGTTTTAGGGAATTCTTAGAGTCTACTGGTTTCTCCCCTTTAAGGGTTTTTATTTTTTCTAATTGACTTTTCTATATAGCCATTTTCTAATGGTTCAAGATTTTTGGGTGTGGACCTTGATCTCACAATGTATTTAATTAAAAAAATATTAGAGTTTTATTATTTTTAATATAAAGAATAATATATTATTCACAAAAGTGGTAGAAGGCACATTTTCAATTGAGATTAATCTTAAACAACAAGAACCAACAAAGTTGTTAGGCGATGAGAGATACAATATTAGGGGGATTCATAGTCATTTCTTTTACCCCAAATATCAATAGGGATGAGACTATCAACAATCAATTTTCAATCAATAAGAGTACCCTCCTCTTCTCGGTCTTCATTTGTAGGTAGTTGAACACAAATAAGAGAAATTGGCATATTTAAGCAAGGGAACTTGCTAGAATCTAGCCATCCAAGAGTAACATGTGAATGTGAATGGTTAATTGGTAGGAAGGTTGAGACCATCCATGGGTAACACTATCCTCGATTATCTAGAAGTTAGTTGAGAACTATCTAATTGGGATTCATGATCTCTTCTAGTAAGTTGACTACATCCACATCCATGCCTACATGGAGGTAGTGCTCTTGGTGGGAGGTGGAAGAAGATGACACTCAAGAAACCATGTAAGGGGATTTACCTCAAAGATCTAAAAGCACCTATAGATGAGCAACTTCAAATGCAACATTTTTATTGGACCTTGTGAATAGGACTAAATCAATGATCAAATAAATTTTGAATAATAGGAAATGATAGCCATAATAAAAACCAATTCAAATGATCAAAAAGACCTAATTGAATGAAGTGTGTGCACATCAATATGAAAGATAATAACATAAACTAATTAACTAATCTACTTTACCTCCATTGAAAATGCCTAACCTTACTCCATTGTAAGATGTAAAATTATGTGATTTAGATAGTATGTGGATTGCTCAAATACCTAGCATAACCTTGTTAGAAAAATCATTATGAATGATATGTAGTATGGATACAAGATCTGTCAAATTCAAGGAGGGATTAAATGATCAATTGATGGGTGTTTTATAACTTTCAGGGATATCAAATCAGCAATGTAGGATGTGAAATGAGATTGATGGATGAGAATTATTGAGAGATTATTGTTAGGATTTGGTGTTGTACACTATTGCATAAATTGTTATATTATAATGTTATAATTAAATATTTATTTAGTTGTGATGCACCTAGCAGGTGTGTTTAGCCACACTAGGTAGTTATTTGGAGACCACTTATATGTTGTATTGTAACATCGGTTTACTATTTTATTTGTGTGAGCTTGAGTCTATAAAAGAAAACACATGTTTAGTGGTTAAGGTTGGCTATGTGAGTGGGTTGTCATTATTGAGTCTCTCTGAAGAGTCATATGTGAAGCATGACATAGGATGTGTGGATTCATTATTGTACATATGGAGGATGCATTGAAGAGGCTTAACGCTTCAAAAGTATTCATGGTAACTTTGTAGGTTCATGTATTATTTATTTATTGAATAATAGATGGAGTATGGATTCTTTTGGAGGCTAGGTTTTTCCCTCTTGAGGGTTTTCCTAGGGTATATCGTGTGTTATCTTATGGCTTGTCTATTTGATCTATGCATTATTCCTATTCTATAAGCTTCTATGCATGTTTTTCTCTCATGGGGTTATGTATGAAATAGTTTAAAAG
>VDFB02072142.1:0-26738 GCA_007258455.2 Sequoia sempervirens
TTTAAAATTGATTTGCTGCTGACCAATTGGGAAGCCAGGAAGGGAGACATGACATATGCCCATCGCCTTGCGCTAAAGGGACATGCTAAAGGCAGCCAGTTTAACATGACCACACACTACCAAGGGGTCTTTTTCTCGAGTGGGGTTTTGAACCCTGGTCTTCCACTATGGTAATTTCTTTTGCCTTACCACTCAACAAATCTGCAGGGGTGTACCTGTAAAGCATATTTAACTCACCTTTATGTGACAATTGTACACCGTATTACACTTGCAAAGCAATTTGAGCTAGGAAAATTAACAACTACTAAAGCTTTACAGCCTAAATAAATGTTTATTTTACAGAAAAACTGGTTCTCACCATGGTATTCTAAGCAACAAAGGCAGAGCATTATTGTGAGAATCAATTTTGGAATTTTTGGTGCTCATAATAAATCAATTAGTTAGGTTTTAACTTTACATTCTATTTTCCCACTTGGATAAAGGCATTATAATGGGAAATCGTTGTCACAAACTATAAGCATGTTATACACTCCTGCCAAGCATGGCAGTTAGAGATGATACTATTGTTAAATTCAGTAATCAGATTGACATACACAGAATTTAATTCAAAAATTAACACAGGACACAGCAGATACCCTGGGAAAACCTTCCTCTTGAGGGAGAAAAACCCAGCCAATAATATCTCTTATATTATTGATTCTTCAACAAGAATATTACACATACAATAGGCCGATAGGATGGCCAACACACAGTACCACAACTGATGCAAATACAGAACTGAGAAATACAATCTGGCTATAGATATCTCAGCCTTCTACTAAATCACAATCTGCTTCTGAGATAAACTCGCATATGAAGTACTTCGAACTGTGTGTGAATGAACTCACACTTGAACAAAAGACAATGGAATGACTGAATGAATAATGAATGGATGATCAATGAATGGCAAACAATGGATATAAATATCATATGAAGAGACGCCGCCTTCCAAAGTAAGTCGGCCTTCCAAAGAGATGCATCCAATGGGATATAAGTCGTCCTCATAAAGAATCGAGCCTCTTAGATAAATCACGTCCCAAGGAGGAATGAGGTCGGCCTCATAATCAATTCACACCTCTTCATTAACTTGTGCAAATACAAATAATTAAATATAATAATCAATGTATGTGCCTCTTCACCAAGTCGCATATAATAATTAAATAGCCGATGGCTATATTTAATTATTATCTCCATGCAATCTGGGCTGGAAAGATTCGCCTGAAGCTGCTACGATAAACATCAATACTCCCTCTCAGCTAGGGAGGATACTTCCAGCTGCACAAGACAAATCACCTCATCGTGATGTCTATCACTATGGCTACAACCATAAGAAAAGAAGAATATCACCTCATCGTGATATTAGATATCGCCTCAACACGATATCAACCATAATGGCTACAACCCTACTATGGTGAGTACAAGTGTTCATCACTTGCATGATAGTGTCACCTCAACATGACTTTCACCATGGCTCTCCCAGAGGGTGAAACACAAGTACAAAATGTGTCATGGAGTCACACACATGACATTCACCATGACTCTCTTAGAGGGTGGTAAGAAGGGCTTTCACCTCAAATCTCAAAGAGAAATGCATTAACAAGGGATTTCACCTCGAACTTCTCTCGTAGAGAAGTCATTAAATAGGCTCATTGATACTGAGACTCTTTCTTAGTTAAGGTTGGATTCTCCACCATACCAAGCTTATCTCGAAAGTACACAAACTTGATTCTGGAGAGAGGCTTGGTGAGAATGTCTGCCGTCTGCTCATCAGTGCTGATATACCTCAACTGTATAGCCTTCCGTAGTACCATATCTCTAATATAGTGGTACTTGATCTCAATATGCTTGGTTCTGTCATGAAACACAGGATTGACAAAAAGCTTCATGCAACTCTGGTTATCACAATGAATGATAGTAGGCTCCATTGATTGTCCAAACAATCCTGCAAGGAGCTTACGAAGCCACACTGCTTCCCGAGCTGCCATACAAGTTGCAATATACTCTGCCTTTGCTGTACTCAATGCTACAAATGACTACTTCCTGTTGCACTAGGATATCATAGCAGAACCCAAACTGAAGCAACAATCAGAGGTGCTCTTCCGATCTGTGACACACCCTGCCCAATCAGAATCAGTATAACCATGTAACTCCAAGTTTGCATCTGAAGAATACCTCAACCCATATCCAACTGTGCCACGCAAGTATCTCAGGATATGTTTAATTGCAACAAGATGTATCTGTCTCGGCTCACACATGAACTGACTAAGTGCACTCACAGCATAACAAATATCTAGTCTAGTGTTAACTAGATACATCAAGGACCCAATCAGCTGTCTGTATAATGTAGGATCCACCAAGTCTGAACTAGCTGCAGCCTCCTTCAATTTATGTAGGTTGGTCTCCATAGGTGTAGACATGGATTTGCAATCCATCATACCAAATCTCTTAAGTATATCAATGGTGTACTTTCCTTGACTTAGAATCATCTCATATGGTTTCTGCCAGACTTCTAATCCAAGGAAGTAATGCATGATCCCAAGGTCCTTCATCTCAAATTCGGAAGTCAACTCCTTCTTACACTCAAGAATCAGGTGATCTTCTCTAGTAAGAATTAAATCATCAACATATAAGACCAAAATTAATGCATCACCATTGACTACCTTGAAATATAGATTTGAGTTGCATCATTCTTCAAGAAACCCAAACTTGATAGGCAATGATCAATCCTTTCGTACCATGCACGAGGAGCCTGCTTAAGACCATACAAGGCCTTCTTCAACTTGCAAACATGAGACTCCTTCCCATGAACCTCAAATCCATCAAGTTGCTCGATATAAACTTCTTCCTCAATCACACCATTCAAAACGTTGTCTTCACATCCATCGGTGAATCTTCCATCCTCTAGATGCAGCAATAGCAATGATGGTTCTAACAGAAGTATAGCAAGCAACAGGAGCAAATGTTTCTTCATAATCAACTCCCTCTTTCTGTGAAAACCCACGAAGCCACAAATCTTGCCTTGTACTTCTCAATGCTCCCATCTGCAACATGCTCGATCTTGAAGAGCCATTTTGAAGATACCTGTACAAGCCCTCGGGTCTAGGAACAATGTCCCAAACATCATTCTTGAATTGATTGGTACTCCTCTGCCATAGCATCTCTCCAAACCCGCTGACTAGATGCTCAACACTGTGGTAGGTTCGATTCAATAATCTGACTCATTAAGGCAACATAACCGGAGAACTTATGTGGCCTTTTACTTTCTCTGAATGTGCCTCTAGGAGCTGCAAAACTTTCAGCCTCTTGCATAGTACGCCTGGCCCATAGAGGTCTCTTTCTCCCAATAACAATGTTAGTAGGCCCATCAGTAGGTTCCAAGGGTTCAACAGGATCAATATCTTCTTTTGGTTCTGAAGTCTCCCTCTGAATCTCAGGAGTATGGTCAACTTCCATATCCTGAGGAGACTCTTCATTATCGATCTCCATGTGAATGCCCCTAGATCTCCTGAATGCAACATCTTCCTCGAATGTGACATCCCTACTGATCTCGATCAACTTCTGTCCTGAAATGTATATCCTGTAAGCTTTTGATGTCTCACTGTAGCCAACAAATATTCCCTTCTTGCCGGAAGGCTCCAACTTTGTTCTCTTTTCCTTTGGAACATGAACATAGACAGGACATCCAAAGATCCTCAAATGACTGACTTTAGGCTTCTTTCCTATAAAGGCTTCTTTCGGAGTCATATTCTCCAAGACCTTGTGAGGACTTCTGTTCTGAACATATACAGCCGTCCTAGAAGCTTCTGCCCATAAGAAGGTTTGCAAATCTTGGTCATGGATCACGGCCTTCGCTGCTTCCACGATCGTCCTGTTCTTTCTTTTGGCAACACCATTTTGTTGAGGATTATAGGGGAGACATAACTCCCTCTTAATCCCTGCATCAATACAAAAATCCCTAAAACTGCCATAGGTGTATTCTCCACCATTATCTAATCTGAAGACCTTGATTCTTTTACCAGAAAGATTCTCTACCAAGGCTTTGAACTCCTTAAACCTTCCTAACACTTCCTTAGACTCTTTAGTTTTCAAAAAATAAATCCAAGTCTTTCTAGAGTGGTCATCAATAAACAAAACATAATACAAAAATCCACTCGAAGACGGAACAGACATAGGTCCACATAAATCAGAATGAATAAGGTCTAAAATGCACTTAGATCTATTTTCTCTACTATGGAAAGGAGCTTTTATATTCTTACCTAATGCACAACCTTTGCAAGTTCCTTAATGCTCCTGATTGAACTTAGGAAGACCTGACACCATCTTCTCCGTGATAGGTAAGGCTCGGAAGTGTAGGTGAGCCAATCTCCGATGCCAAAGATCACATAGACTTGAAGAATCATGGACCAACGCTTGCAGAGGACATGTGCAAAGCTTGTAAATACTTTCATATCTAACTCCAATTACTTGAGCATCCTTGAAGCTAGAATTCTCCATCCACACAAGTACTTTTCCTTTGGAGAAGGCAACTTGATATCCTTTATCTTCTAAGGCTGAAATTGAAATGAGATTGTGTTTGATAACTAGAACATAAAGGAAATTGCTTAACTGAAGTGTGATGCCTGAATCCAAATGAAGTGTAGAGGTCCCAATCCCTTTTACGGAGTAGCTAGCATCATCTCCAATGATGACTTGTTCGGAAGAATCTCTCTCCACCAAGCTTGATAAGTGCTCCTTAAAACCAATGATGTGTCTAGAAGCACCACTGTTGATCAACCAAGTGTTGGTGTCGGTAGGTACACTGCTTGACAATGCCGAGTAGAACAAATATTCACTTGAATCCTTTTGCGGAGAAGCATCATCAACATCTGCAACGGTGGCTTGTTGCTTAGGTCTAGTTGGACAATGCTTAGCGAAGTGGCCAAACTTATCACACCTAAAGCATTGGATCTTGGACAAATCTCTCTTTTTCTTGGAAGGGGGAGCACCATCATTTCCTTTATCTCGATTCCTCTTGAAGAATTCTTTCTTTCCATCTTTTCCCTTCTTCTTCGAAGCTTGGGAGGAAAAAACATGAATATCTTCATTAGATGAACTTTGACCAATGCCTCTAGCCACCAATCTTGACTCTTCTTGAATGCAATCGGCCCTTAAGCGATCGAACTTCGGAAGTTTGGATCTTGCATTAATTCCTTGAATGTAGGACTCCCATGGTAATGGCAAACCGTTGAGAGCAAGCATCATCAAGTCTTTATCATCGACCACATGACCAATTGTAGAGAGCTGATCTCTCAATTTTGAAATCCTCATGAAGTAGGCAATCGCTGTTTCTCCTTTCGCCATCTTCACATGGAGAAGTTGTTGCTTCAGCGCAAGTGCCCGGTTAGTGTTGTTGATTTCGTACATCTCCTCTAATGTCTTGAACATCTCCCTTGCAGTCTTCAACTTGGAGACAATCGGAACAATATGGTCTTTGACGGAATCAACCAACAACTTCTTTGCCTTGATGTCTTTCTTCCTCCATTGCAACTTCTCTTCTTCCTCTTCAGGTTTGGGAACGTTGGACTCCACAAACTCAGCCAAATCATTCTCTTCTAAGGTGAGCATTATCCTAAACCTCCATGATGTATAGTTGGATGCTCCCTTGAGTCTATCCTTGATCCTCAATCCGTTCCCCATCTTGATTGAGGTAGAGATAGACAAAGAATTAAGACAAAGAGAATGGAGTATCGCTGTAGTATCAAATCTGGTCACGATCTTCTCAAACCCGCTTTGATACCATGTTAAATTTAGTGATCAGATTGAAATGCACAGAAATTAATTCAAAAATAACACAAGACACAGCAGATACCCTGGGAAAACCCTCTTCTTGGGTGGGAAAACCCTCTTCTTGGGGGAGAAAAACCCAGCCAATAATATCTCTTATATTATTGAATCTTCAACAAGAATATTACACATACAATAGGCCGATAGGATGGCCAACACATAGTACCACAACTGATGCAAATACAGAACTGAGAAATACAATCTGGCTATAGATATCTCAGCCTTCTACTCAATCACAATCTGCTTCTGAGATAAACTCGCATATGAAGTACTTCGAACTGTGTGTGAATGAACTCACACTTGAACAAAAGACAATGGAATGACTGAATGAATAATGAATGGATGATCAATGAATGGCAAACAACGGATATAAATATCATATGAAGCGATGCCACCTTCCAAAGTAAGTCGGCCTTACAAAGAGACGCATCCAATGAGATATAAGTCATCCTCATAAAGAATTGAGCCTCTTAGATAAATCACGTCCCAAGGAGAAATGAGGTCGGCCTCATAATCAATTCGCACCTCTTCATTAACTTGTGCAAATACAAATAATTAAATATAATAATCAATGTATGTGTCTCTTCATCAAGTCGCATATAATAATTAAATAGCCGATGGCTATATTTAATTATTATCTTCATGCAATCTGGGCTGGAAGGATTCGCCTGAAGCTGCTACGATAAACATCAACAACTATAAAATGTGAAATTTTCCGAGTACAGGACAAAGACATTCAATTGTCATTGTGTTCTGAAAAACAATACAAGTAGATGAGATAGATCTGGCCTCAACCTGTGACAGTTCATTGCAAGTGTAAGATTAGTACAAGGCTGATAGCACAGTTGATAAGCACATCATAAGATTAATGAGCAAGAGATTGGAACAAAAAAGTCTAGAATCTGAAGAGACCTTCATCCTAGTGGCAAAGATAAACATAATCACAAGAATGTTGATTATCACAACATGGTACAAACACAAAAGTGTATCAGATAGATGCGAAAAATTAACATACTAAATTGTATTTTAAGGAAGTCTACATAAAACAATAACAGGATTAATAACTGGTATTGTGTTTGTTGGCCAAAGTATTGGCTGGATTCAAGCAGCTTTCTAGATTCTGGTATTCAAGAACTAATAAATCACTTCAAAAATAGTGGTTTTACAAGAAGCCCATAAAATCAAGTTAAAGGCAGGGAAATTTAGACTGTAGCCTTAAATGGTTATGTGATCACTATAATTCATAATGATGCATGATTGAAGAGTTTAAAGCTAAACTTTTACAATAATAGGCCGAGGATTACTTCATTATTATTTAGGAGTTTGAGTATGGTAGAAAGAAGATAATATTTTGTTGCTGCAATCAAAGTACACACGAGAGATATAAAAATTGTGTAACGAGTTAGATTGTAAGGCTATTGTAAGTCAGATCAAAACAGGTGCAATGAAGAATCAGGATGATTGGATGCAAACTATACAGGCATCTTAGAAAGTTTGTAATGCCCTGTTTGAATTTTTAATATCCCAGAGGGAATATTTCATAAGATCCAATCAAGTTTAATTTTTAATTTCTACACAATAATATAAACACCGGAAACTATACTTTTTCCAATTGGTATTTCTGATAATTAACCAAATTCGCTCAATTAAATATCTCTTTTAGAGATAGCAATCAGATTTTCTCATAAACAGCAAATGTTATTAACTTGAAATTTTAATAATGTCTACTAGAAGATCAGTCAATTTAGCATAGTGGTGATGTCTTGAGAAATTGTGGGTTTCCGTTCTTCAACTCTTGCCATGAGAGGTTTCATCCTCAAGTTAAATGAACTACAGTTCCATGCTCCAAAGGAGTAATCTAAGTTGTCGGTTCTAGTACGGGATTGGGTTCGGGTACGGAATACGGGTATGCCAGTACGGCAATTTTTTTCCTTGGGTATGGTATGTTTGGGTATGGCTGTATAATTTAAATACATATATTAATATATTGCAAAACATAAAAGAAAATTGTTATGGCTAGGATATATTGCAAAATTTTCAGTAGTGATTTAATCAATAGTTTAGTTCTCAATTTAAGTTAAATTTTGAGAATTTCATCATTTGAATGTTCCATAGTTTAAATAAAAAAGGGCACGAGCATTTGCTAGCTCATAGATTTGTTGGAGCTGCTAAAGGGATTAGCTCTGCTCCTCAATACTATAGATAGGCATCAACTCGCTTCCTACTACTATACATAGGGTGAACAATCAATGGTTTATTTCTTTTCAAATTCCATTCTATTTGGAGGTAGGTTTGGAAGCAAACTGTTGCATTCATACATCTAAGAAAACATGGTGAACATCCATAATATTTTCATCCATTCATATCATCCGACAAAATGAAGAAAGTTTTGATTATGCTGTACAAAAATGAGGACAAATGTAGTCATATGGCCATCAAAGGCAGATTCAAATTACAAAAAATTGAGGGGTATAAAATTCTTTGAATGATTACCAACCACTATACTACCAAGTGTTCTTTATCAGTCAAGCAAACTGAAACAAAACTATGAGGAGCTTTATTGCATTTCTATTTGCAATCATCTATGTGTGATCCATGTTAAGGCATTGAATTATCATTGTTAGGGCTTAGTTTTCCATGAATATCAGTCCCTACAGCTAGTCATGCTATTTAAAATTTGATTTATATGGAGTACTTGGGAGTACCCTAGATGCCTCGGGTTCCCTCTGGGTATGCGGATTGGGACGATCCCAAAGTAGGCAAGGGAGCCCAAATAGGAGAACTCGATAACATAGGGAGTAATAATCATGTAATACAAGATGTATTTGTTAGAATTATTATCATTGATGTCAAATCAGTTAGAATTATTGATATCAAACCGATTATTGGAGACAGTCATTGATGTCAAGCAATTCATAGATTGGAGATTTTTAATGTACGAAATAGTTGCCATCATTATCATTGATGTCAAAGTCATATAAACGAGATTGCTGGCAAGATAAACATTTTGTCAATAGAAGAAATGGTAAATCATAAATGGCCATATGTAATGTTCCCATTTTCAATGTCCTAATTTGGGCTAGTTTGGTTTTGAGTTTGACTCACTTACTATTTTTAGTAAGTACTATATTTAGTAACTGGTCCTAGCGATAATGCAGTGTAGGGTTTCCTGTTTGGGCAGTGTGTGGAAGTTTTCCGATGAGCCTTATTGTTTTCTGCCAATTGATATTTGGTGAGTACTTACTATTTTTTAGAAATTGCTATTTATAGTAAGTCTATTTCGGGAAATTGGCCTTAGGCCCATAGTGTTCTGAACAGTGTTATTTCTATGGTGGCGTTGGAGAGCCTAAGGTTAGATTATTAAATATTCGCTTTTTATCAGTCACTTAAGTTATTTTAATAAAATAACTTTATAACTTAAGTGATGGGGTAGGTGGTCATCGAAAAGTACCTTGGTGCTTAATGAGATAACTTAATGTTGTTTTAGAAGGCTAAATAAGGCAAAATAGTTTCCTTTTGAGCAAGGACCCCCCCCGCCCACACCTGCCCCCCTCCTTTGAGGAATATTTGATATTGTTTTAAAGTATAAAGCAAATTATTAAAAAAAAAAAATGGAGAAGGGCATTGCTTTTGGAGGGAAAGCATTTTCAAACTTGAGTTTCCCTAATTTCTCATTGACTCTTTATAATCTCATTTTGAGTCTCATTTGTACATGTCTAAGTTGGTTGCATAACAGGATGTTGTTGGATTTTCTCTAGAGGTTTACAGTTTGGTGTTGAGGACGAAAACCCTCTTCATTCAGGAGTTGGTTTCAGTGGTGAGAGATCCACCCTAGTCAGTTGGGTGTGATTCCATTCAAGGGTCACTTTGGTGCTTAACAGATATTCAGGTTTTCAGTATTTTGGTATTGGAAGATGAAGATTTTTGAATATTTTTGAAGTGTTGCTTATTGGGTTTGGTGTGAATGAGCTTGGCTTTGAAGGGTCTAGTGATGGCGTTGAGTTTCAAGGAGAATTTTGAGGGTTTCGAGTAGTTTACAATGATTTTTTGTGCAATACATTCCTAGGGCAGAATCTGGTTATTTGTTCATAACTCCAATTTGGCTTGAGATAACTTATGTAAAATTTGATACATACAATAGCATCATTTGGTCAATGAAGTAGTTTTGCAAAACTATTATTGTCTTCTCTATTCCAAAATGATTTACAATGTTAACTATAATGAGCTTCCTAGATAATCTTTTGATGCTCATTAGTAGGAACACATTTGTGCTCCATGTGGCATTGGAGTTCATTCTCCAAGTGGTAGTTAGGAAACTATCACCCAATTGCTAGTCTTTGGCACTATTAAACGAGATATGAAGTAAAGTCAAAGGCTCAAACACATTAATCAATTGATCATCTTCAATGTTCATATTATTACATTTCAATGGCTTTATAAAATCTTTTGTCTTTCCAACTACCTAAACCACTTGACAACTAACATATAACTAATATTATTAATTACTAACATCTATTTAATAAATTAACATTAGCATGCTAATTTATTATTTATTATCTCTCACACAAATACTAAACTATGCCATCCATTAATTCTTAACACCCCCTTTAATGCTGACATAAGGACTTTATTTTGAAGTTGCGTCGACAATTGGCTTTATTAAAGTATTATTGTAATATTTAATGGTCATCTTAGCTTTAGTTAGTCAATAGTTTACTTTTAGTAACTTTGTTTATTTCAGTTAGCTTTTAATAACTTTTGTTCTTATTTTAGTTTTTTTAGCAACTTTCAGTTATTTGCTTTAGTTTGCTTTAGTTAACGATGGTTTCTTTTTAGAAACATTATCTTGTAATTTTCTATATAAGGAGTATTCCTCTCCTTTGTAAATATAGAATAACAAATATCGAATATCAATTATCATTTCATGGTATCAGAGCTTAGGCTCAAACTTTTTTGGCAGATTTTTTAGTAATAAAAATTCGTTGTTTTCCTAAGGAATTTAAAAAAAAATTCTTGATGTTTTTACTCGGTTTTTTAAAAAAATCGAATGATAATGGTTAACCCAAAAATTGAAAAATTATTTAAGAAGTTTTTTGATGGATTTTTTTATAAAAATTCGTGAAGTTTTTTAGCCGATTTTTTTAAAGATAAAAATTGAGGAATTTTTGTGAACCGATTTTTTAGAAATCAAAGGGTTTTTTGAAGCTGATTTTTGAAGGGTTTATTGCAGCAATTTTTTTGAAGAAATTCAAGGGTTTTCTTGAAGCAGATTTGATGGTTTCTTTTGCATGAAATCGCTGATTTTTGAAGAAGATTTTCGTAGATCTATTCATGCACATTTTCGTGGGTTGAGTTCGTGATCTGATTTGGGCAATCTTGAAGAATATTTCTGAAGATTTGAAGAGTTTTTGAAAAAATTTCCATAAAAAAATTGCTGTTTTTTAATTTTTTTGAAAAAATCTTGCTTTCTGAGAAGTTTTTTGAAGATTTTTTTCTAATTTTTTTTTGCTTTTTCAGAGGTTTTTGAAGGTTTTTTTTTGGAAAAATCTTGCTGTTCCTGAGCCTCTTTTTAGACAATTTTTGATAGTGGGAGTTGTGCCAGTTGATTGTCCAGTGTTTTGTGCTAGCTAATCATAGAATTTACCTCGTTTTTTGAGCTTTTGGAAAACGGGAGGGATGGCTGTTTTGACCAATGTAATGTTGGAAAGTATGCAAAGGTTTAATGGAAAGAGTTATAATACTTGGAAGTAGAGGAAGCTCGCAGTTTTCAAGTGTCGGTGTCTAGATTTGATTGTTTTGTGGGAAAGGACCAGTAATCACGAGGTAGTTATGCTTCTCCAACTATCAGTCACTGATGATATGTTTTCAGAAGATCATGGATAAACTTGGTTTAGTTAGTAGGATGACCATTAAGGGAGGGTATTAAAGTATTAGTGTAATATATAATGGTCATCTTAGCTTTAGTTAGTTGATAGTTTACTTTTAGTTAACTTTGTTTATTCTAGTTAGCTTTTAGTAACTTTTGTTCCTGTTTTAGTTTGTTTTAGCAACTTTCAGTTATCTACTTTAGTTTGCTTTAGCTAATGATGGTTTCTTTTTAGAAACATTGTCTTGTAATTTTCTATATAAGGAGTATTCTTCTCCTTTGTAAATATAGAATAACGAATATCAAATATCAATTATCATTTCAGGCTTGGGTTAGTCATTGCCTCCATTTTTTGTTGAGATTCACCTATTTTGTATTTGACCCCCCTCAATGGAAAATCTCCTTGGATTCATCCTTACAATGTAGCTCATGCAAAAAGGAAACTTTCTTTAGATGCACTTCTAAGGTAGAAGGGTGTAAATCCACTACAAACAAGTCCCTTCTCATGCACCAAAAAAAATTTCGTTTTTTAAACTTATCACTTCACCAACTATGCAATTTGTCGATCTCTTATAGCTCCCATTAAACTTTAACAATCAAGCTATGTTCCACGGAGTTTCCTGATGGGGGGAGAAGGGGCCTAAGTTTGTGGACGGCAGGGGGACAGCGACAGGGTTGAGGGGGGGGGGGGCGGTGCTGAAATACATATAGTGCTTGAAAAATTAGTTATAAAAAGATGTATAATTGTAGAAACCTAAGGAATAAGTAAAGTTTCAACACATTGCAATGATTGCATTGAACTAGTAGTAGTTTTTAAATTTTTAAATTAAATTTTAATAGTGAACATTGAAAATCAAAATATAGACATTGGAACGAGAACTAGAAGTTCAAAATTTCATAATCATGATTCATAATTACAATCAACAATGTTCAAACTTCAAACTTCAAAAACAAAATAGTAAATACTAGATAGTAATACTAATGACTCATGACTCATGAGTCAATGGCTAATGGCCTGATGCCTCTAATCATCCCCAAGTTCCATGTCAATCTCCTCATCATTGGAATTGCTAGACCCCACATGCTGCCCTCTTCCTCTTGCAAGAATGAAGAAGCTCCTTTTGGCTTGCTCTCTCGTAGGCTTGCTCTCTCATAAGCTTGCTTCTAACTTTGTAAGTCTACTTGCAAGTTGCAGCTCAAAGACTCAAACTTAGGCTTTCAATTCACTCTTCCTCTTCAAGTTTAGACTGGAGCAATGAATTTGTTAATAAGATTGAGACAATATGTCTCTCTTATAACTTAATTGAGAGGCCTTGGGGGTTGGGGTCGACTTAAGGTTAGGGTTAACCCTTTGAAGTGACCTTTTTCCTTTTGTTTTTAAAAAAAATCATCAAAATAAACGTTGCACCACAGGAGTCTTCAGCGAGTTTCCTAAGGTGTTGAGGGATGTTTGGGAGTCTCGGGGACGTCTAGGAGTCTTGGGAGACATCCCAAAGTCCCTTTTTGGAGTTTCCTAGGAAGAAATGTCCAAGAAACATCCCCCTTTTAAGGAAATGTCTGGGAAACAGCGAAGGAAACTTGGAGACGGCAGGGGGGATGTTTCCCAGCGTCCCCACGTCTCGAGGACGTCCTCGTCTTGGAAACACCAAGTTTTTCAGGGGGGGCACGTTCCCGTTGAACTCTGCAATCAAGCCCTTTCAATATCATGCGATTTTTGCATCTTTTCAATCATCCCCTCCTATCATACACGGATATTATATTTAAAAAAATGTTATTGCTCATAATGTAGACATTATGAAAGGCTTTAGTTTGAAATAGTTTCCATTGACTGAAAAAATGACTTTGGTAGATAATGACAAAGAAATAGCATCGGGGAAGATACATGGGGATAGTGGTAGAGAAAGGTATTGATAGTAATAATGGCACAATAGTTGAAAAATGATTTTATACTTGCCATTACTTTCTATCTTATGTATATAAATCTTTCATCTCACTAGTCAGCAAAATAGCTTCTCAATGCAAATGACATCTAATGCATTGGTTTGTCCTTGGCATAGATGCATCAAACATAGAACACTTCACCAACATTTCTCCTCCCAATGCAATGATCAATTCTGTTGCCCATATAACTTAAGCTCATGCCATGACTCACTGCACTTTACATGAATAAATGCCCATTTTACTAGTCTTGCATTGTGTTTGACATCTTCAAATAGGTGATGTCACCAATGAAACGCATAGTAAAATTTACTCACCCACAAAATTCCTTTACCCTTACTTTATTCTCTCACTGATCACAAGGATTTAGTGCAATATAAATGATGTTAAAGACTGCATTTAGAAATGTAAAATAACTTTTTCATATATCAACACTATGGTTGGTGTGGCAGCTTGTTGACTGGGTTCCACCTCCTTTGGTTGTATTCTGATTTTTTTTTCCTTTTTTTTTAATTTTTCTGGTTGCATCCTAATACTTTTGGCAACATTGGATCTCCAGATATCCCCACACTTAGATCCATCTCTTGCAAACATTGGCAGATAGAACATCTCCAATAGCTTTTCAAAGTACTTTTTGCAACACCCAAAGGTTTCTGCAACTGAAATGCAAATATGAATGTACACATTTTTTTGATTATTGTGATTTTTGGTATAAAAATCAATGAAGAAAATGGTGTGATAAATGATGATAGAGCTGTAGACACCTTGTCAATTCTGATTATTTCTTATAATTGATCATTTATATTTGATCAATTACCTTATCCCCAACATCTATATTAATTAAATAGTAAAATTATTATTTAATTAATATTTTCTGCTACCCTTGTTTCTCATCCAAAATCATCTATTTCATTCAACCCTGAGGTCTAACCCTTGGTAAATATTTATCTAATAATTATTTGTAGTGAATAGCTCCTCAATGCAAATTACATCTACCGCATTGGTTTGACACTTCACCAACATTTCTCCTCGCAATGCAATGATCAATTCTGTTGCCCATATAACTTAAGCTCTTGCCATGACTCACTGCACTTTATATGAATAAATGCCCATTTTACTAGACTTGCATTGTGTTTGACATCTTCAAATAGGTGCTGCCACCAATGAAACACATAGTAAAGTTTTTTCACCCACAAAATTCCTTTACCCTTATTTCACTCTCACTGATCATAAGGATTTAGTGCAACATAAATGATGTTGAAGACTGCATTTAGAAATATAAAATAACTTTTTCATATATCAACACTATGGTTGGTGTGGCAGCTTGTTGGCTGGGTTCCACCTCCTTTGATTGTATTCTGAACTTTTTTTCTTTTTTTTTTTCAATGTTTCTGGTTGCATCCTAATACTTTTGGCAACATTGAATCTCCAGATATCCCCACACTTAGATCCATCTCTTGCAAACATTGGCAGATAGAACATCTCCATTAGCTTTTCAAAGTACTTTTTGCAACACCCAAAGGTTTCTGCAACTGAAATGCAAGTATGAATGTACACATTTTTTGATTATTGTGATTTTTGGTATAAAAATCAATGAAGAAAATGGTGTGATAAATGGCGATAGAGCTGTAGACACCATGTCAATTCCGAGTATTTCTTATAATTGATCATTTACATTTGATCAATTACCTTATCCTCGACATCTTTATTAATTAATAATATTTCTATTATTTAATTAATATTTTCTGCTACCCTTGTTTCTCATCCAAAACCATCTATTTCATTCACCCCTAAGGTCTAACCCTTGGTAAATATTTATCTAATAATTATTTGCAGTGAAGAGCTCCTCAATGCAAATGACATCTAACGCATTGCTTTGACACTTCACCAACATTTCTAAATTAATTCACCAATAATATATCATAATTATTAATTACTTTAGGGCCATATCACCAACCTTTAGTTGCGACCACTGATTTAAAATAATCTAATGGTCCTCATTGTATTTTGTGAGGTAAACTGTACTTGCTATTTGTAATGCTCGTGGGACCATAAATTGCTTTTGGATCATTGATTTCCAAAAGCAATTTCGGGCCCAATGAGCATTACAAACTGCAAGTACATTTTACCTTGTGGAACCTTGAGGTCAACTATCAAAAAGCAATTTTGGGCCCCATGAGCATTACAAACCGTGAGTACATTTTACCTTGTGGAATACAATGATGGTTGTTAGATTATATTTTAAATCAACGGTGGCAACTAAATATTATAGAGTCTACGCCTTAAACCCATCAATCATTTCTATCCTCAGGCCCCTACTTTTCCATAAGAATTTATTTTTTTTAAATGGAAGGATTTTCCAAGGTAATTAATGCATTTTCCTATTACTTGTTAATATTTTGTACAAATTTTAGTGATGTAAAAAAATCGCCAATAAAAATTAATATTTTTTTCGAAAAAAAGTAAAGATTCACCAATAGAAATTATTACTTTTTTCCAAAAAATGAAAGATTTGTCAGGATTTTATATATTTTTTTGGAGGGGTTTCTTAAAGTTATCATTGACCCTTACCAACCAATTTCCATTAGCCATTCGTCCATCTCTCCTTCCTTGAGAGGTCTCATGCATTTTGAGCCCTTGATCTTCTTCTTGCATCCTAGCCCTCCATTGGATTCTCCAAAAATCTATAAATTGAAGGTCTCTCTAGCCATTTGCATCAATCTTTTGAACTCAACATTATGCTGTTAAATTGAGCACTAACATCAATTATCAATTTGGATAAATTCACTTTAATTAGTGCAACTAGGAGATTTAATACAGGCATTATTGTATGCTTATATTGCTTATGAATCTTTGATAGGCTGAATCTTAAGTATTTGTTTTGGATTGTGATCAAGTAATTTAGCTTGTTTATTTGTTGTCACTTTCACTTGCACACAAGAGTAGTCAAGATGGAAAGAGAAGATAATTGCAAATCGATGATGAATGCCATAGATTTGCATGTGGTTTGCATTGCACATCTGTTAACAAAGTGCAAAAATGATGGATGGGAAAACAATGGCTATCACACATGATTTGTATTGCATAGTGGTTGTGTGAACCATTTTGAAGAAGCAAGGACAATTGAATGGACTACAAATACAAAGGTCTCATAGGAAACTTGCTATGATAAACACATTGATCAATCAATCATCTTCAATGTTCATATTATTACATTTTAATGGCTGCACTAATTCCTAACTTTCCAACTACCTAAACCATCCAACAACTAACACATTGTTTACCCAAACCAAATTTTTTGCTTCATTAAGGCATTTTGCTAATGTAGTCTTAACCTTGTTAAAGTGATGTCAAAACACTGTTTTTGGGTAAGTCAGGTATGGACTTTGTGTCAGTTTGAGGATACTGGTAAAATTGAAAATTAGGGTTTTTCAGGCTCTTGTTTTAGGCCCTGAAACCCTAAAAATTGAAACTTGTTAGATTTGACTGAAAATTGTTTTGATTGGCTTATTTTGCTTCATGATCACAATGGTGAAGTTAGATTCAGTTAAAACTCAGTCTAGGTCTGGTGGGTAGTTTTCACTTTTTCAAATGGAGAAATGAGATTTCTGGAGTCATCAATGGCAGATGGCCAGATGTCAGATGTTGAAATCTAAGCCTAAAATGCTCAAATGAAGAATCTACGGTGAGATAAGTGCTAAGTAATGCTTCGTCTCAGAGGAGATTTTTCGCTGGGATGAAAATCATCAAAATTTTTCTAACTCTGGAGCACCAGAGCCCTTGGAGGCTAGGGGCGCCCTAGTTTTTAGAGGCCCAGATATCAGTTTTGAGACTTGTCACTTCCAGGAGGATTTGTCAGGAATATTGTCAGCTTTGCGATGAGCTATCCAGCCAGCCTAAAAGATATGTTCAACACTTGTTACGAGGAATTCAAATAAAATGCTCAAATGAAGAATCTACGGTGAGATAAGTGCTAAGTAATGCTTCGTCTCAGAGGGGATTTTCGTTGGGATGAAAATCATCAAAGTTTTTCTAACTCTAGAGCACCAGAGCCCTTGGAGGCTAGGGGCACCCTAGTTTTTAGAGGCCCAGATATCAATTTTGAAACTTGTCACTTCCAAGAGGATTTGTCAGGAATATTGTCAGCTTCGCTATGAGCTATCCAGCCAGCCTAAAAGATATGTTCAACACCTGTTACAAGGAATTCAACGAGAAATGAGGAAGGTGAAAAATGACTTAACATTGGAGGGAAAAGCGCAGCTTTTGAGAAAGGCGCCCATCTTTTTGAGGGGTCAAATGAAGGTTTTTGATCAAATGACACCTATGATGTTTGTCTCGCATTTTCTTAGGCTTCACAATGCATTCGTTAGCGGGTGAATTTGAGTTGTTGAATTGCCTGAGCCAAAGGTCAAACGTGAGGTTAAATCTTGGTCAAAATATTGAGGCAAAAGCAAAAGAGCACATTTTGAAAAAGGTGCTTAAGCTTTTGGAGCCTTTAATGCCTTATTTTTGATGATCTTAGGTATTCATCCTGTTCGTGTTGCATTCATCTCTCCGTTGCCTGTCTCCGTCAGATCATAAATTGACTCAGCAACCTATAGCCGGGGTTTTAGTGATATTTTGGCCAGTTTGGAAAATGGTTATCTTTGGGATGAAAAGAGCACATTTTTCAAAAGGTGCCCTTGATTTTCAACCCCTAGATGATGTTTTCAGAGGAAGTACTCTCTTGAGGTTGTTGTGTGGAATGAAGCCAGCTTCGCAGTGAGCTAACTATCCAGTCCTGAAACTTTGTCAGACAAAAGTTATGGAGGATTCGGTTTTGCCTTCGTACAGAATGAAGATGGAGAAAATTTGACTAAGTCTGAGAGAAAGCACAGCTTTTGCAAAGGGTGCTTGGATTTTTTAGCCCTTAGATCTTATTTTTGTGGTCTGCAGTCTCAAGGAGTGTTTTGGTTAGTTTTTGTCCTGCTCTGCAATGCAACTGTTAGCTAGTCAATCAGTGAGGTCAGTCAATTAGTGTTAGGGATTGAACAGAGGCTCCGGAGAGGTTCAAAATCCAAATTTTCATGAAAAATGGCCAAGTCTGAAGAAAAACACCAAAAGTCAAAGGTTGACTTTTTGAACTCAAGATGAAGTGGCGTCCATGAATGGTGGGATTTTAATATTATTTTAATATTTAAAATTCGATTTTGAAAAGGATTATTTTAATTGCTAAAATTGGCGATTTTATGCATGCATGTCAGTTAACTGAATTGCATGTTTCAGTTCCATGAAGGGTGGCGCCTTTTATGGGGCATAATCAACTTTCAGTTAACTTTTCAAGGCCCAATCAAGATCAAGTCGAGTATTTTATAGTCTAATCATGATGATTTTATGAGGTGGCGCTTTATTTAGTGCATGTAGTTAACTATTTTGAGAGCCAATATAGGCTAGGCGTGGATTTTTGAGGTCCAATCATAAGCCAAGCGCCATTTTTAGGATTTGCATGCATTTACCATGCCTTTGGTGAGAAAGCTTATTTATTCAGACTTAGGCGTCCATTATTCTTCATCCCAAGCAAAGAGAAATACATTTTTCTTGAGCAAACAAGGCTTTGAAGGTGCTATAGGTGTTAGATTTCAGTGTTCTTCATAGCAACGGATCCAGTTTGTTCAAAGGAAGGATATATCAGACTTCATTTTTCATTTGCATGCAGGTTTCATCAAATTCCAGTCAAGCATAGGCGATTTTCTACAAAAGCTGAATAAACAAAAACAAACTTCTATCTTCTGTCTAATTTCTTCTATTCTCGTCTTAGGTATTCTTCACATGTCAAAGAAAATGGCAAAATTTTCAGAGTTTGATCATCTAGGTTCACGTACTTCAGTGTCAGCATCAAAACCCATGTCTTAGATTTTTTCCAAGAAAATTGCCCCGTAGCTTTATTCTAAAGCTCTGTGCTTTTTTCCAAGAATTTCTTTGCATGTGGGTCGAAAACACTTCTTTTTCAAAATCGAGTTATCTGGGTTGCCTTAGATTTCCGTTGTCTACAAAACCCATGTTCTTGATTTTCTCGGGAAAAATTGCCCCGAGTGAGCTCTAGAACCTCTACTTTTCTCGACTGAAAAGTCTCAGCATGCCTAGCTAAAAATCACTTTTTCGAATTTTATTGTTCTGGGTTTGCTTAGAATTCGATTATGCACAAAACCCATGTTTCAGAAAAATTCTGAATTTTTTTCTTGTAGCGAGCTATTTTTAGCCTTGTCCAAAGCTTTTTCAACCTTTTCAAAAAGTTGTCAAAATATAGCCGTGTTCACAGTCAACAGGCGAGTTTTTCAGAATGCAGTTCAACTAGACTGAATTCAAGACCAAATCTGTCTTAATTCATAATTTCATCAAAAAAGCTAACACCGATTTGCATCAAGCGTATCTGGAGGGTTGACAAGTGTAGTCACTCAAGGTTCACCTCGTATAGCTGATTGTCTTCAAAGGCCAGTTTAGAGGGTTGGACACCATTAGAATTCTGCGTGTGTAGCAAGTTCACGTGTATTTCTCGCAACTAGAGTGTTCGTGGTCAAGCTTCGTGGTTTCATCATACAACACGCTTTCATTGAGAAGAATCAAGAAAAGCATTAAAAGCGTTAAGTTGCAAAAGGAGCAGAGGTCATCATTCCATTTACAAAGTCGCCAAAGTTACTCAGATCCCGTGCCATTATCTTCCTGAGGATGGTACCTATGCTGATCTCGAGGCTGTGCAAACTGAATTCCAGAAGCTTGTTCGTGATATCTTGATGGAGATTCTGTGGCATCCAAGTTGGATCACATCTCAGTGATGACTACTTGTTTCAAAAAGGCAACTGAGGAGGTCAGAGAATGTCAGAGGGTGATTAGAGATGGTGACAGAGAGTTGAGTATGCAGATTATCATCGTGGATAGTGTCAAAGTCCCAAAGGATAAGGCAATCGACCAGTTCCTGGACGAGGTGATAGACCGTGCTGAATGGGAGTGATCAGTTAGTTGTGACCTATATTTAGTTCTAAGGATAGATATCAGACACAACAGTTAACTCAACACTTCTTTCTGAGTTAACTCGTTGTTCCACATCTCATTGCATGTTTGTCTTGGAATTATCTATGTACAGTTGGAGTGTTTTCATTTAGGGTTTTCGTTAACTGATGGTAGTTTTCCAGTTAACTTGCTTTCAATAAGGACGTGCATGCTTGCACATGTCCATTTAGATTAGATGTACCGGTTAACTGATGGTAGCTTTCCAATTAACTATATAGTTTGCTTTATTAGGGTTTAGCAATAAAATCTTGCATGCTTGCAAGACTGTAGTTGACTCAAGGTGATTTTAGGGTTCCCTACACCTTTTGATGTCTATAAATAAGAGCTTTGCCCATTTGTAAATAACTTTTGCACGAGAAGTAATATATGCTGTGCCCACCTTGCCTGTAATATTACTGATTTTGTATCTGTTCACAAGTTTTTGCTATAATGATGAATTGTTATGCCACTCGGGTTTCATGTTGTTATTATGGTGAATGCTCATCTTAGTTAAATATAGTGGCTAGTTGATCTTTTATTGTATGCGTGTTTCGCCTATGCAATTTGCTATCCTAGTTGGCTATTCTTTGTGTGTTCTTAATAAGCCTATTCAGATGAGTGAATCGTTGTGCCCACCTTGCCTTCATGTTACAAATCTGTACCTAAAGCTTATCGTTTGATGTGTGTGTTACTAAGCCTATTCAGTCAAGCAAATAGTTGTGCCCACCTTGCCCTCATGTTGTGTAGCTGTACTCGGTTTATCGTATATTTGTCGTTTCCAATAAACTTCTTCCCAACTGAGCAAATAGTTGTGCCCACCTTGCCTTCACGTTGTGAAACTGTACATGAAGTTTATTGTATAGAACATTCCTACTCCATTTCCTTATGCTGTGTTCTTGAGAAAACTGGATAGATTTAAAGTAGTTAGTTTAGTTGTAGTTAATGATTTGCGAAACTAGAAAATCCTTAGCTGCAACGTTCTTGGTTTTCTTAACCTTGTGCCTCTTTCAACTGAGACAAAGAGATAGGAATTAGTTTAGTTTACTTTTTCAAACATTTTGTCCGCACAACGAGGGAGCGTCCCCTCCTAATTTGAAGAGCACTCATTACGCAGTGTGCATAGTTGTTCGTACCAACTTGCACTCCAGAGGTGTTTAGTTTTTACGCCAACACACATAACTAATATTATTAATTACTAACACCCAAATAAATTAACTTTAACATGTTAGTTTATTATTTATTATCTCACACACAAATATTTAACTATGTCAAGCACTAATTCCTAAAAGGACAATGTTAGATAAGTAAAGATCTTTGAGGTATAGTTGGGGCCACTTTGATATATTATGCCCACAAGAGTCTAGGATCATTATTCGGGTTGCAATTGGAGGTCAGTCCATGTAGTCAGCAAACCTCTTGGTACTTCTTATGTCGAAAGTTGAGGTGGAAATGTTGGATATATGTGGCCAAACTTGTTAGAAAACTAAAAATGTTTATTGGAATCATCTAATTTTAGTTACTTGTAGGGTTATAGTTGCAAATTTCAGTGGTTACTCACTAGACTTGTGAGTAATTACCCAAATACTTGGCACCAAGTATTAGCAAAAACTCGCTGTGATTGTTTCCAAAAATCTCCCACAAATCACCAAAAATCTAGCGATTTGTGTGAAAAATCACCTGCGTTTTTTTGATGCCCTTTTATATTCTCACAACTAGTATTTTGTGTTCTTGCTCATACTGAAAACATGACTATAAATTTCATGTGCCCTTTCTCTATTTCAAGCAAACATGATTGGAATGTTTGATTAATTGCAATTGGAAAACACATTTTGTTTAGGTGACAGGTGGGATTGCCAAATATTTTGTACCATTTGTTGTATTCTTTCACAGTTGTATTCACAGCATTTGCAAGGGCACTAGGATTGTTTGTACCATTCGTTGTTAGTAATTTTATTACTATGATATATCCTTTTTGTGTGTTCTTTATACTATTTTTGAAAAACATTTTGATAAGATTAAAATCTATTTTACATTGACTTTCAAGTAGTTTTAGGTGCCTGTTTTCTATTGTACCTTTAAATTTTTATGTACTAATGTTAAATAGTAATAAATATAATATAGATGGAGACAATGTTGAACTCCTTTTTTGGTCGATGAATTATTTTGAACTCTAATTTTGATCTATATATGAAGGAAATCAGTAAAAGGTTCCCTAAATTCAGTAATATGTTTGTTTTAGAATAATGTTTTTACAAATTTATGTTTTTTAATGTTTGGAAAATTGCTGAGTTATTGCCAAGTTTTTTCTTGAGTTTTTACCCAAGTCTTGAGTTTGAGTTTTTTTTGGGTCGGTTGAGTTATTGCCAAGTTTGTGTTTTTCATCTATGGTTGGGGTTATAACTCTAAGCTTGTTATTAGAAATTTGAAGTTTATATGTGTATTGGAAAGCTTTGATCATGAACCAATCAATTTGTGTTGGATTATAATGTAAGTAAGATCCAACTGTCTCATCACCAAATTCTGCTCTAGAGGACCTCAAGAATGCAAAATACAAAAAATTAGAAAACACTAAAAAATTTTTTTTTTAGAATTTTCAGATTTCTGTCTAAATCTATCACTTAGATGACCTGAGATGTTTTTTGCATCATAATTACATTATTTACATTACATTTACAAATCTACATATTTACATGAATCCACTTGGATCATACCTTCCACAGGAAGAAGTTTTTGTCTCCAAAAACTACTATTTTGAGTAGATGTGAAAGTAGTTCCATCATCTCTTCCTTGTTTGTCCATTTGGTTTGCTTGTGGTATTTTTCCTTTGGAGATACAAGCCAATACTCTTGTTCTTCTTTTTGTGATGATTGTTGCTAGTATTGGAGTATGGTATCTTGTTCAACAAGCTTGAAATTGTCTGGAGCTAAATTATCAATGTTAGGTCTGTAACAATTATCCATGATGATGTATTGAATACTCCACGAAGGTATACAAGTTTGGTGAGGGTAGGGTATGCATGCCCAATATGAACTATATATATGGTAAATGGAAAATCTATTGTTTTGTGGGATTCCACAATGGGTATCTCATATGCCAAATTGGTGTCTCACCTTTTACAAACTAAAAAGCTACCTTTACCTTTACCTTTGCCATGTGACTCTTTCCCACCATTTATTAGAATTCCCTAGCCTTGTGATTATATTGAAATGATAATTGATATTCATTAATGTGTGTTTACAAAAGGAGAGAGAAATTCCTTAGAAAGAAAATTACAAGACGATGTTTCTAAAAAGAAACCATCGTTAACAGAAGAAAACTAAAGCAGAAAGCTGAAAGATGCTAAAACAACTAAAGCGTAAACAAAAGTTACTAAAAGCTAAGTAAGTTAACTACAAGTAAACTTACGACTAACTAAAGCTAAGATGACCATTAATATTGCACTTAATATTTTAATACTCTCACTTAATGGTCATCCTACAGACAAAATCTAAGTCTACCCATATTCAGATGGTGTGCTGGTCATCAAAATGTATAGCATGCAGACTCCTTCTGTTAAGTATACTCTGCCACTTGAGCACTTTGCTAAGTTGCTTCCTGGTTGGACTTCTCATCAACCAACCGCTTTCTGCAATGCTTTTGTATATGACCAATCTTCCCATAGTAATGGAAAGTAATAGACTTCTTGGAGCCTTCCTCCGAATTGCGTCGTCCTTTCTATTGAGTGGACTTTCCTTTGCCAATATCCTTGGCAGTAAATGCTTGTTCAACACTAGGAGATTCATTGCTGCTCCCAAACTGCTTCCTCCACCTATCCTACTACAAAAGCTTGTTGCACAACTCATCAAACTTCAAGTCAACATTGGTGGATGTAATGTTGAGCGTTTCGATGAATTGTTTGTAGGAACATGGATAACTTTTCAAAGTGATCACTACCATATCCTCCTCTTCCATCTTACAACCAATGGCCTCCAGTTGATTGCGAATATCTTTGATTTTCATCAAGTGCTCCTGCAAAGACACTTGGTCATCCATCATAATGGAAAACAACATATTCTTCAAGAAGAAAGCCCTTCCCTTGTTTGAGGTGTTGTGAAGATCTTTCAAATGCCTCTAGATCTCTACAACAAACTTGCCAAATGGTATTTCTGGTAACATCTCATCAGTGACAGATAATTTTAGAAGCATAACTGCCTCCCTATTATGTCCATCATACTTGTCCCAATCCTTCCTTGTAGCTGTGGGACAAAATTTTGCACCCAAAACAAGCGCATCTAGACACTAGTATTCAAAGATGGTAAGCATCCTTTGCTTTCACATGTTGCAATTCTTTCCATTGAACCTCTACATATTTTCCAATGTAACATTGGAAAAAGATGCATCCCTCCCGTTTTCCAGTGCACGAAAAAACAAGGTAACTTTGTGATCAACTAGCACAAACTCTGGACAATTAGCTAGCACAACTCACGATTTTAAAAAAATCATCTAAAAAAGAGGCTCAAACATTGTAAAGATTTTTTAGAAAAACCTTCGAAAAGTCTAAAGAAGTAAGATTTTTTCAGAAAAAATCCTTAAAAAACTTCAACAAGTTTTTATAGAAAAATCTTCAAAAACTCTTCTTGTAATTTTTTTTTAAGAAAAAAATTCAATACTATTTGCGGGAATTTTTTATTTTTCCTAGAAAAATTCATTCAAAAAATGGCTCAAAAATCAACCCTTCAGGCTGCCATGAAATCATGAGTTTTATCAATAAAAACCCATCAAAAATTATGAAAGCATCAAATCTGTCCACGAACAGTGAAGAACAAGATATTACAAAATTGCCCAGAAAGGAGATTAAAACACCCAGAAGAAAACCCTAGGTTGTTGCGCACCCACAAACTCAGAAAATCGCCCAGAAAAAAAGAAACTTCTAGAAATTGCTCAGACCCATGAACCGAGAACAAATCACCCACAATTTTTTAAGAAAATCACCAAAAATGCAAATACAGATCCACGAACCAACAAAAAAATGCGACCACAAAGCAGGATAGCAACCACGAACTTGTGCACAATTGCGGGTAAAATAACTAGCAAAAATTCATCGCCCAGAAGACACAAAGCAGCATACATAAAGGACGTGATACTCAAAGAAAAAAAAGCCCTTGAAAACGTGCACAACAGTCATGAAAAACTCAGAAACCCATGCTCAAATAGGAAGAAATTGTGCCAAAAACGGCTCAGTCACGCCCACGAACTCGTGTTTTTTTCTAGGCGTGAAAAGATCTTTAAAAAAATGCGATTTTGCTTCAAACCCTCATGAAATTCAGATATAGTTGACTTGCCTCATAAATCTGTGCCCAGAAAAATTCTTCACGAACTCATAAAAATGCGATTTAAAAAAAACACGATTTTCTAAAAACAACGGCGTGATCTCCTTCTAAAATCCCACGAAATCTCCTTAAGATAGGTCCAGAAACCCTCAAAAAATTTCTGCAATCTTTTCAAAAAAATTCTCTTCAAAAAGGCTCAAAAACTTTTTGCAAAACATAATTTTTCCAATAACAAAACCGTTTGATTTTCAAAAAATCGGCTCTCAAAAATTTCAGAAAAACGGCTAAAAAAACATCTAAGAAATTCTTAAAAAATTCCTTAGGAAAACCAAATTTTTATTATTGAAAATTCGTTAAAAAAGTTTGAGCCTAAGCTCTGATACCATGAAATGATAGTTGATATTCATTATTGCGTGTTTACAAAAGGAGAGAAAAACTCCTTATAAAGAAAATTACAAGACGATATTTCTAAAAAGAAACCATCGTTAACAGAAGCAAACTAAAGCAGAAAGCTGAAAGATGCTAAAACAACTAAAGCGTAAACAAAATTTAGTAAAAGCTAACTAAGTTAACTACAAGCAAACTTACGACTAACTAAAGCTAAGATGACCATTAATATTACATTTAATATTTTAATATATATTTGCACTAGTATTCTCTTGAGTTTTTGCACATGTGTTTTCATGACTGCAGATGTCGGGATACATTTTGATTCATTCATAATTTTATTCTTTCCA
>VDFB02072144.1:0-12748 GCA_007258455.2 Sequoia sempervirens
TCCTAAATGAATGCCATTTAGTAGATCCACTAATTGTCTCACAATCAACTCTAGATACAATGTTTTCTTCTTCCACCAACCAAAAGAATCGATGAACTGTAGAGTAATCACTCGAACTAGGTGCAAATAATCTTCTATTACACCAATCTACAATCTCATGTGCATTTTTAAATTTTACTGAATCCTCGAATTTTAATTGTTCTCTAGCAAGAATTCTTTTGACACACGCACCAGCTCCATCATGTTCTCCTTTACCATGCCCAGCTTCAAAAAAACTCCATATATGTTGGACATTAAGTTCCTTATGAACCCTACTTAACCAATAGAACATTCTAGCATTTTTGAACTGCCCCATACAATTATCTGACCATATAAGGTGTTCTTTCATATGGATTCCTCTTTCTTTAAATTTCTATAAAATATACTAAAACAATATTGAACAAACTCTGATGAATGTAACCGATTGTCACTCAAATAAAAATGATACTCCCTCAAAACTTTTCTATCATCCTCAGTGCTATCATCTGCATGTCTATAAACAATATGGACAAACATAGCTACTTGCACAAAATTATAATATTGAGATTGAATTTCCTCTTGCGGAGCGAGAGTATAATTCTCCGCAAAATCAACCAATGAAAGTATAGTACCAATTGGAAATGTGATTCTACATGCGCGAAATTGGCCATCAAGCCATAGAGCATGTTCAGAGTGCATAACATATTTTGGTACAATTTTATTATTAAATTCACTCATAAATGTATGCACACTAACTTTTTTTGTAACTAAATCACAACGCTTTCCTATTTTTCCATCTTTTAAAGAATAGCGAACATTCCTAAATATTTTGGCGTCTACTAATTGTTGTCCAAAATCATGATCAACACTTTTATGCAAACAATTTCTTAAAAATGAAAGATTTCTGTAGTTAATGCATTGTCCAGAAATACAAGAACTTAAATAAAATAATCTATCATTAGATTTTTCACAAAACAAACCTGAAATAAACTCTCTTATTGATTCAGGTGGCATATCAATACCACAATCCCTATGTAATCATGTTAGAATACAGGTACAATGTATATATCAAAACTTATCCTTAAATATGAGAAATTGAACATGTATTTACAACAACAAGATATTAGATTTGCTTATTAATTTTTACATACTAGGGTTTACATTTTTCAAACTTTTGACTTATTTTAATATTACCAGGTAACACTAAATCACCACAAAATTTTCTATAAAATTTAGTTTTTGTTGTATCTAATAGGTGTTTTGGGTGAGGATCGTGAACTTTGGACCCCACCCTTAATTTTAAAACATCTCTGGCATTAGATGAAACCCTAGTATTATCCTGCCAATATTTTTCGATCAAAGATTTAATTTCAACATTCAATTTTATATCGGACCTCGGTGAGTCGTCCCTTTGAAACTCAACATTGATTGATAGGATCATTTTCTATACTTTCTCTTCTTTTTGCTGCTCTTAGTAATGTTTTAGGATTCATTTTTAAAACTTCACTAATATTGCATACCATTCTTTTATTCAAAGTTGTTTTATTGACTATAGTAGTAGTTATAGCTCTTCTTGCTGCAATTTTATCTTTAGATCGACTATTTTTTCCAATAGATTGAATGGCACTAGCAACGGTAGACATAGCATGTTTTAATGATCGATCTTTTCTTTTTGGTTTAACATAAAGCCTAACCTTCATTACTTTCCTCATTTTTGCATTCTTATCAATAATTGCATCATTAGTTGACATTAAAATTCTGAATTTTTTTACTGATAAAAGAATTCGGTGTATATTCTATTAGCATGTGTTCTTATTTGCCTCCAAAATTTGATCGGGGAAGATCATGAAAACCACCACTTCCAATTTTAAAAAGAGAATATTTTTCATTAAATTCAACATCACATTCTAGATTTTCATCTTCATTTTCATCAACAAAGCGGTTTTTATTTTCATTTCATTTTCATTTTCATCAACAAAATGGTTTTTCATTTTCATTTTCATCTTCATTTCATTATGAAAGCGAGTTCTCATTTCATTTTCATCAACAAAAGCGGTTTCATTTTCATAAAAAATATAGAGTTTGTTTTCATTTCAAGAAATGATGTTTGGGATTTTCATTTGCAACAAAGATTTTTCTTTTTTTTGTTTTCAACAAATTCTATAAAGTTTCTAAATACTCTTCGAATATCGTCAATGTCAACATCATTAAGTCCAGCATCTTGTAAAACTTCTACATACAAATTTACCATTTCACTAACATGTGGATTTGAAGACGTACCTGGATTTGTGCATATTGAAACATTTTCCATAGCATTCAAAGAGGGATTTGAAGACATAGTAGGACTTGTTTGTATAATCATATTCTTCTCCAAATTGACTCGCAAATTAGCTTCATCTACAACTATGGTATCTTCAATGTTTTCATCTTCAATGGTTGTTGAATTGGTTGCTCCACCATCGTTCATTGATTTTATTCTCATTCTTCTTTCTCTTTGTCTTTGTCTCTCTTTTTCTATATTTGCTTCAACTTCTTGAGGAGTCAATGTCTTTCTTCTCTTATTATGAAATTTATCTCCCATAATTATAAAATTCTCAAGCACAAATGAATGTTAATAGTGAAATACTTCAAAATATTGAATCCAAATTGGAAGTTGAATACCTATTACGGCAAAATTCTTCCTCTTGTGTTCCTCAAAACAAATAGAAAACTACCACAATTCCACTTTAAAAATTGTTTTCTTCATGCTTCCTTTGAAAAATTCAATTCATATTGCAAATTTCACTTCAAAAATGGTGTAGATGATGCTCCCTTTGATAAAATCAACAAAAAATCAAATTGACCACCTGTAAATACAATAACTTATGAAAAATAATTGATTTTTAGTGCTCTCGACCATACATGTGAAGTTGCAAAGTTGCAGACTTGACAGTAATTGTGCACAGTGTTTTTAAATAATATAAATGGGATCCCGTCTATAAAATGGGATCCCGCTTATAATTAAATGGGATCCTGATTACCAAACGGGATCCTGTTTACTAATAAATGGGATCCCACTCTATAATCAAGATCTCGTTCACTAAAATCGAGTGTGGGAGCCGTTGTAAAGGCAACGGGATCCCGTCTTATAAACGGGATCCCGTTACCTTTACAATTATCGAAATGGAAATGGGATCCCGATTATAGCACGGGATCCTGTTTATTACTAAACGGGATCCTGTTTTATAATCGGGATCCCATTTTTTTAAATTTGAATTTTGTTTTGTATCGTGGGTGGGTTTTTGCCAAGGTTTTCGGTTCGGGAAAAGCTTTGGAAGTCCGAACCTAAGCCTTCATCCTGGTTTGACCTACAAATTGAAGGCCCTAACAATGTCAAAGAAAAATATCGACTTTGGACATATGGCTAACGACCTTTTTTTGAAAATTTTCTGATGAAATTAAAATCCATTTTAGATCAAACAATGCAGATTCTAAATATGTAACTTTTTTTGGAATTGAAATATTTTTTCTATTTTTCAATTAATTTCTAATAAAATTGGTCCATAAACTTTAAATATCAGAGTTTTTTACTATTTTAATAACTTTTGATCAACATAACATTTTGACAAACGGATTGCACAAGAGCAAACTTCAGAAAATTCTTTTCAATTTGAAAAAAAAAATTCAAAAAATGATAAGTTTAGGTCATCTTATGCATGTCGTACATGACGATTTTTCAAAACGAAAAATCTGCCTAATAAAAAATTAACAAAAAAAAAATATTCAATAAAAAATTACAAAAAAATATCAAGAGCAAGGTTCAGTGAGTCATAAAACTTTTCCCAAAAGGATTTAGAAAAATATGATAATTTAAGTCAAAATATGGATGTCATACATGTGCATGGTATGGTAAAAAAAATGACTTTTAAATAGTGGTTTTTTGAAATGCCTATTGAAACTCAATTTGTACAATCTGGGTATTGAAATAAATTACATATTTGGAAACTAGACTCTGAGCACTACATTTTATGATTAGTGACTTTTTACAAGATTTCATCTCTAAGTGCTTCAAATTTTAAGGTCAAATGCATCAAATACTGAAAATCAGGGAAAACACTTCCACTTTTTGGCCAAAAAGTGGACTCAACTTCTTGCACACACCCTTTTATTTCATTCTAAAATAATTTGTTTTAGATTCACTGCTTGGTTGTGTTTGCTCAGACATTTTGGGCATAGTTTTCTTGATTTTGTTTGCTTTTGGCAGTTGGGATTTTCTTAGCTAGTCTAGTTGTGGAGTGCCAAATGGATTTCTTTCCTCTGGCTGTGGGTCTGCAGGGGCTTTGTGTATCCTATTTGTGCAGGAGGGGTTGTAGACAACCGCCGACGAAGAATTTGGGATTTCCTGAGCTCTTCAAGTTTAAAGGTGTTGAAAGCAATGACACCACAATTGACAATAGACAAATGAAGTCTTGTACACCCATTCTAGCAGATTTTGAGAACAAATTGAGTATGGTGACCTTTACAATCATAACTTTGGGACTGCAAGATACTTTGGAGGTCTGGTTTGAGAAGATTAGGATCTCATTCAACATAGAGAGGCATCGATTGCACAATTCTCTATAAAATAATACGGGAGAATTTAATTGCTATTAACAAGTATGCTAGCACTTTGATGGATTTTTGCTATATGCATGTGGCAGTTTTGTGACTGTTTTTGATAAAAGGGATAAACGGATTTTATAGGGACCCGAAACCACAAAGTAACATAACAACTAGAGACCAAAAAGAGAGGTCCGAACAACAAAAAAATGCTACCAAAGAGATAAAAACCAATTTAAACTGGCAGGCACAAAAAGCTACAAAAAAACCATCAGGAAGCCAGCAAACAGAGAAACCAAGGCCCACCCACAGCTAATACATAGTCTTCAGGAGCTCGTCAGCAACCGCTTCCAATTCCACCATGTCATGGGCCCCTTCCATGAAAATCTGAGTCATATTTGAGGAAGACAAGCTTTTCTTTTCATACTTGATCTAGTGTGCCTAAAGATCCCCGCATCATCATCCTAGTCTTTCTCCTTATCTAAGTCGACAATCAACACTCTATTCTGGGTTTTCACCACACTTTCGATCATGGCTTTGATGATTAAAGAATTATGTTTGGCTATTTTGCAATTCTGATCAACAATTTTTTTCATGGTTCCTTTAATTTTATCAAGATCTTTTTCAACAGTACTGTCCTTTTGCATACTTTCCTTCACAAAGGTATTCCTATCCACTTCAAGCTGACTTAGCCTAGCAACTTTGGCTTCAATTTCCCCCAACTTACTATGAAGAGATAGATTTTTGGTCTTCAATTCACTGATTTCATAAAATAACCATTTGGCATACTTAAATTGCTCCTCAGAGCATCTCTTGGCAGTTCCAACAAAGTCAAAAGGGGGGTCACTATCAGAATTGACAGCATAATTCATCGACTCTGCACCTCTGGGAGGGCTACAAATCTCCTTTTGAACATTCTAAGAGGAGTGGGAACCCTGAAGACTGACCTCAACCGCTTTAGCAAAAACAACAGGAGAATCTTCAGGATAGGAAACTGACTTTTTAGCCAGAGAACTAGAGCCCATCAAAATAACATTAGGGTTAGTGTGGTTGGGAGCAGGAACAGAGTAGGCACCAGAAGGCTGGGGGGAGTGGCCAGAGGCAAGAGGGGGGGCAGGGGAAGCAAGGATAGCTTAACATGGCTAGAAGTAACTTTAGTCCCAGAAATACTAGGCTCATTATCGTCCTCAACAGAATCCGAAGGGGCTAAAGGGTTTGAGAGGGCAGGCATTTTCTGAAAGTGCTCATAAATGAGCCTTAAAAGACCCGTGTGAAGAATCGAGTATCTTTTAAGGCTCCATCTGTGGTCTGTAAAGCTATTTCTCATGGAATAGAGCAAAAAGAAAGGGATGGAAACACACACCTTATGCCGAAAGTGATTGAGCAGCACGAAGTGGTATCCATAAACCTTAGTGAAGTGGCCGTCAAGAGTGATGTACTCCAAAATAACTCTTAGCACTTTTCTCCATAAAGCTTTTATGGTGTCCGCTTCATAGTAATTGTTCAACATTTTAACAAGTTTTTGCTTCTCCATATCAGTCTTAGGGAACCTTATCACAGCTTCATCAGAGAATTTCATGTCTCTAAAAAATTTATGTTCTTCAATTGGGATACCAGTGGGTCTGCAGGGCCTTTGTGTATCCTATTTGTGCAGGAGGGGTTCCAGACAACCGCCGACAGAGAATTTGGGATTGCCCGAGCTCTTCAAGTTTAAAGGTGTTGAAAGCAATGACACTATAGCTGACAATAGACAAATGAAGTCGTGTACACCCATTCTAGCAGATTTTGAGAACAAATTGAGTATGGTGAACTTCTGATGAACTTTAGAATTTGTGTAGGATACTTTGGAAGTGGTTTGAGAAGATTAGGATCTCATTCAACACAAAGAGGCATCGATTACACAATACTCTCAAAAACAATCTGAGGAGAAATTTAATTACTATTAGCAATTTATGCTAGCACTTTGATGGATTTTTTCTATATGCATGTGGTAGTTTTGTGACTGTTTTTGATAAAAGGGATAAATAGGTTTTACAGGGACCCGAAACCAAAAAGTAACATAACAACCAGAGACCAAAAAGAAGTAAGATAAAGTCAGCATCCATGAATCCGTGTCGGGCAGGGCCAGTGGGCAATAACCATTATTTTCCTTTTCATTTTATTCTGAATTTTAAATTTTTATCCCGAGATCTTTTTCCCAGCGATTGCTACATCATGCTTTCAGCTGCAGGTATTCTATCCGCCGGGGAGCTGGCAGTAACAGCACGGCTGTTGCCACAACTTACTATGAAGAGATAGATTTTTGGTCTTCAATTCACTGATTTCATAAAATAACCATTTGGCATAATTAAATTGCTCCTCAGAGCATCTCTTGGCAGTTCCAACAAAGTCAAAAGGGGGGTCACTATCAAAATTGACAGCATAATTCACCAACTCCGCACCTCTGGGAGGGCTACAAATCTCCTTTTGAACATTTTGAGGGGAGTGGGGACCCTCAAGACTGACCTCGGCTGCTTTAGTAAAAACAACAAGAGAGTCTTCAGGATAGGAAACTAACTTTTTAGCCAGAGAAATAGAGCCCACCAAAATAACATTAGGGTTAGTGCGGTCGGGAGCAGGAACATAGTAGACACCAGAAGGTTGGAGGGAGTGGCCAAAGGCAAGAGGGGGGGGCAGGGGAAGCGAGGATAGCTTAACATAGCTAGAAGTAACTTTAGTCCCAGAAATACTAGGCTCATTATCATCCTCGACAGAATCTGAAGGGTCTAAAGGGTTTGAGAGGGAAAGCATTTTCTGAAAGTGCTCATAAATGAGCCTTAAAAGACCCATGTGAAGAATCAGGTATCTTTTAAGGCTCCATCTGTGGTCTGTAAAGCTATTTCTCAGGGAATAGAGCAAAAAGAAAGGGATGGAAACACACACCTTATGCTGGAAGTGATTGAGCAGCACGAAGTGGTATCCATAAACAATAGTGAAGCGGCTGTCAAGAGTGATGTACTCCATAATAACCCTTAGCACTTTTCTCCATAAAGCTTTTATGGTGTCTACTTCATAGTAATTGTTTGACATTTTAACAAGTTTTTGCTTCTCCATATCAGTCTTAGAGAACCTTATCATAGCTTCATCAGAGAATTTCTTGTCTCTAAAAACTTTATGTTCTTCAATCGGGATACCAATAACCTCTGCAATCAGAGCTTCATCAATCTGAACTTTCCTCCCGAAGAGGAAACCTCCCCATTGTTCTAGCTTTCCTCAAAGAAATTAGTAATCTCATCCTGAGGGCCGTGGAGTTTCTCAATGAATGAAAGTAAGCCACCACTTCTTATTTTTCTCCAAGCTTTAGTGTTGGTGTGTGACTCAAAATTGGTCGGTTCGACTCTCTTCCGTTCCCCACCCATTTTAGAAATCTCGATGTAGATACTGTTGCAAGCGGAGAGCCTATTCCAGATAGTTCCTGTGCTTCGCAGGACCCACAAAGCGTGCCAAGGTAAATAATAACACTGACGGATACTCTCAGCCCCATGTAGTCTACTTATTTTGTAAGTCATGACTCGTACCTTCATCATTATTACAAGAAGCCACCACTTTTCCATTCACCGCATCAAGCACCATCAGAGCTGAACATCAGAATGGAGATCAATCCTTTTGTGCCACGTAAGTATTTTATCACTCCTAACTCCCTCGTTAGCAAAAGAATCCACAACTGCATTCGCCTCGCGATAAGCATGAGTGATTTTAATTCTGTCAAACTTACTAAGTAATAACTTAGCATCTTCAATCTAGTTTTTAATCGACCATGTTGGCTAGGACCTACCACAAAGGCTGTCTATTATATTTTTTGAATCACCTTTAAGCCATAAATTTTTACATTTAATTTCCATTGCCAGGTTGATTATGTAGTAAGCACTTGCCACTTTCGCCACGTGATTAGTTTGGACCCCCAAAGGGGTGGAAATAGCTCCCATAAAGTTACTTGCCGAGTCCATCAGGACTCGGCCACCACACCTAGCCTTCCCCGGATTTCCTTTGGCCGCCCCATCGAAGTTGGCTTTGGCCCAACCCTCCATAGGAAAACTCCAGCAAATGCCCTCCCTAGACTTTTTGGCAGGATTAGGAGCATTGAAAATATCCCATTTAATTCTCCATTCCCTAGCAATCTGGCTATCATAAGGAGAGCAAACCACAGCCTCAAACTTGCCCACCCTGAAGGGGACAACAGAGAAGTTCTCTTTGATCATCCTAAGAATTCTTTCAAACAAAACTTTTAATTAAGTCACTTTTGCCTTTTTTCTATGGTTTGTGTTTACATTTATTGATTTTTCTCTTCATTTAAGAAAAATATATATATATATTTAGTCGTAAATACAATTACAACAAAGTATCTAACATCCCAACTATGTTTGGAATGTATTTATTTATCTGTTGATAAATTGTTAATGTCCGATTTAGCAGGTTTGATGTATAGGGTCGCCTTATTAAGAATCTGTATATAGGAGATTGAAAATATTGAGGAAATAAGAATGTAAAGGATTTTGGGGGTTTTCAAATTTCAGGATTTTAGAGTTTTTCTTTTCACTTTGAGACTCAAAGCTGAAAAGATTTTAGATGGTAAAGGCACGAGAGAATGCAATATTTTTTGGAGAGTATTTTCAATGGGGAGCTTGTAAGCATATGAGAAGCCACACCTAAAGCATACCAATGAGGTTATGGGGAATAAATCTAAAATTACCATCTTGGTAATGTCATTTGAAGGAATGCCCTAAAATTCTCACCCATTTTAGGCACCAAATTGTTGTAGACCTCCACCACCTTATTTTTTAGGGTTTGGTTTTGTTAGGGTTTGAAAAGTTATGGTTTAAAATTCTATGATTTCATTTTTCTTGGCCCAAACCTATGAGTCTCTGATTAACGCAGAAGCTTGAAGTACTTTGAAGTTGTTAATTCTGGTTTACACTAAATTATTGAAGTACTTTGAAGTTGTTAATTCTAATATTGTAAGTTTTTCTAAATTATTCTTATTCTATACTTCATCTGGTTTAAGAGTGAAATTTTTTTTGACTTAAACTATTATTTTTTAATTACTCTTTAAATGCATGAAAATAAAAGCATTTCCAAACTGAACCCTAGCAAGGATCAACAATAAGATAGATTTGAAGCCTTCATATACCTATTGATATTCTGATTATCTAATCCACAAGGAAAGCCTTAATCTTGATCCTACAACTGGGGAGTTTTGTCAACATTGACTAAAACAGGGAATTTTGTATGTTTAAATAAATTTTAGTCAACTCAAACTTGTCTGATTTATCTTTAGTGGTTGACAAGATCATTTCTTTACTGCTTAAGTTTCTGCTGCATACATCATTTTTTTATCTAATGAAACCAGTGAAACTCATTGCTTATTTTTTGAATTCCATCTGAAGAATTTTGAAGAAAAGATGTTTACTGACATGTTCTGTTGTAGCCTCTCTGCACCTACTGTTGAGTAAAGGCTCCTAAATTTTCTTAGCAGCACCCACTGAGAAAAATTAGGTACCCACTCGCAATTGGGCTATAATATTATCCGACCACCATTATCAGCTTAATAAACCCATAAAAGAGAAAAATTAAGTAGTGATCTCAAAGAAACCCATAAAAAGAGAAAAATTTAAAAGAGATCTAAGAAACACATCATTCAGGTATAGCAAAAAGCAGTTTTACACATCATTTGGCACAACATTGAGAGTAATTGATATCATTTCTAGAATTTCTCACCATACATTAAGGGATATTGGAAAATGAATTTCAAAACCAACAAAGTATTGTAGAATTTCCATGATCTTTACAAGGTTTTTTAGCTGGTAGAACGAAGAGAAAACTCTGCCTCCTTTTATCTTTCCTGCCTGCGAGGATTTTATTAATGCATTTTCTAACAAGCAACTATCATTAAGAATACTACACTAGTTTTTATTAGGATAAAAAAAATTCCAGCTCATTGGGAAGATGACAAGGATTGATGAGAGATGACTAAAAATGGTAGAAATAGGAGTTGATTGTGGCTACCTAGGGCATGACAATGACAACTGCATTTACCCAAAATTTCCAACCTTTTACAAGCTATTTGAGCGCGTATTTATAGAGGGGAAAGGTGCTACGAAGGGATAAGCTTGAGAGAGATGAAATGAAATGTTTGGGGAAGAGAAAACAAGGAGACAAGGTCATTTGGTGCTTGAATTTTCCATTTACATGATTTTGAGAAAACCACCAGTTTTCAGTAGGGAGTTATTTCAAAACTATGATGGTGATTGGAAAATTGCTGCAGCAATTACAGTATCACAGGAGCAGTTTTGTAACCAGTACCTAAATAAAACTGGTAGTTCACCTAGTTCAAGGAAATGCCAGCAAGGAAAAACCTAGAAAGAGGGTAAAGAAACTAAGGAGCTAAATGGGCTATGAAGCATGTCAAAAGATGTATAGGAGAGTTGTGTTGGTTGCCGCTTTTCCTGCCACTTAGGATTTTTAGGGTATTGGTCATCATTGGACTCAATATTGGCCCATGCTTTTTTTGTATTTATTATGATAGTCTCCCACTGCCTAAAACTTGGTGCAATATTATGAACAAAAAGATCAATCATTTATGACTAACATGAGGTTCTATTTGAGGTTAATTGCAGAGGGTAAATTTTTTCCTATTTCAAGTTAAAGTTGATCTATTGAAGAATTCTGCTAATAAAATGGTTTGTCCAAAGTTGAACAGAGCTTCAGCAATATTACAAGTTTCAACTATGTGTAGCTTCAGGACCAAACTATAATCTAGACAATGAGTTTCATTTCATTAGCTTGAATACAGAAAACTCAGAGAACATACGAGAGACTTACAAAATATATGCATTGTCAGAAGATGGAAAAATTGACAAGAACAAGAGTAAAATATTAAATAAATATTCAATTTCATTTTAAATTTCATTATTTAATTTAGGACTGGTGAATTCTAGTTGGGTTGTGGGGAAATTTAAAATTCTTCATATAGTCATAGACACTAGTAGAGAAAGACTGTCTCAGTATTAGACCTAATTATCGGAGCAATCACACTGGTCCCTTAAATGGTGAAAAAATCTATAACCTCACCTCTACGCACCCAGTAAAATAGTTTGTTCTATTCAATTGGTCCTGGGTTCAAAGCCTGACACAAAGTCTATCCTACCTAATTGGGTGCAGACTCAAAAATATTAAAACAATTGTATGCAATTAGCTACATCATAACTAGTACCAAACACATAACAATTGCCAACTACCTTGGATTCTATGCAACTCGTTAAAATCACCCATTTCTACTTTCAAGTTGAAAGTAATAAGCGTACCAAAATAAATATTCTCTTTAAACTGCGATAGAATTTCTAGGCCAATATCAAATATATTTATCCATAATAATATTGGTCCACCCTTGTTTGTACTCCCTAAGACAATTCACCCATATTTGCATTCAATTTGAACAAAATAAATCTTAAAAACAAAATAGTAACTGTAATTTGCAATAGATTTTCTTCACCAATGATTAGAGCTTTAAACATTTAGCATGAATTCTAAATAAATCACCTCAAACCTAGAAGATGCCTAATACCGAATAACCATGTGAATCTCGTATACTAAATTTGTTATCTCCTCTTTTCAAAAGTATGTTTAGAATTTAAGGTAAATATAATTAAAGAAAACATTTTGTACTTTACCACTAGATTTCTATTAATTTTGAATGCTAGATGGCTTGTTGAGTCAGATATGGAAAATAGAGAATTCAAAAAGCTTCCATTTATTTTCTTATATAATATATTGTTTTAGGAGAAGTTTCCCCATTCTTATACTGTTTGTTAGGACTAGATTTTACCAAAATATAAACAAGAGCTAAGTAAATAAAACAAAGCTTATAACATATAAAAACTGGAGCAGCCACTCAGTATCATAAATATGATTTATGAAACATTAAGTGAGAATCACAAGCCATACATAGTTATCTCAGGACGTGATTATGTTTACCTGTGAAAGTCTTAAATCTTTAATAAAGAAGGCATGTTACTATAAGTCTGCTCTCTAAGACTATGCCAAACATGCTAAGAATTGAATTCATGCCCCTCGATCTTTTACAAATTAAATCCATAATAGCACGATGATTCCATTT
>VDFB02072145.1:0-15422 GCA_007258455.2 Sequoia sempervirens
GTTAGGGTTAGGTCATTTAAATAACTAATTAAGAATACTAAAACACTATAATTAACAAAAGTTACATTTATTTCTATTCACATTAATAAAACTTACATTTAATTTTTTTGAAATCTAGAAAACAATAATTACAATACTATAAAGTCAATTATTACCATAACATGACACTTGTTACTATTATTATTTGAAAAATATATATTTATTAAAAACTTATTATTATTTATCTAAAAATATATATTTATTCCATATTTTTAGTTTTTGTTTGATGAATTTCAATTTTTCCACAAAATATACATCTTCAAACCACCTAGATTGTGGCTAGACCACCATTACTATATCAGATAAAAAAAGGGGGGTTGCAAAACCACATATTTTCAAACTTGAAAGGGAAACACATAGGAGAGAGCTCATGAGCAATATCTAACAAAACTGAGAAATGGTCTGAACTAGCCCCAGGGAAAATTTTGCCTTCAAGATTGAAAGGGAAATTGTGCAAATCCCCTTTGAACAAGAATATGTCCAATCTTTTCGCAATATTGGAGAACCAAGAATTCAACCAATTTGGCAAAGTAAACAACTTCATGTGAGGTCTGTGTATCTTATGTTCCTGGTATCAAGGTGTTGGGTATGGGTCTAGTATGTGTTTGTTGGTTAATATCTTTGTAAATTTTGGTTGTTTGGGAAGGCACGGTTTAAAAACCATCTTTTGAAAAAAGGAAGAATTTTGTATGTATGGTCAACAAGTTAGGGTTTGGTTTCCTATCTTTGGTGTTCAAACATCGGTTAGAATGAATTTCCTATTTTGTATTTCCTTAGGTAAAGGGTCTGATGTTCCAATCTCAGGCTTGGTCGCATTAGTGGGTAGAGGTTTCCTTGCTATCTTTGATGGCTCTAGGTTGGTTTTCTATAGTTGGTGGTTACCTACATTGGAGACGCATGCATCTTCTCTTGGAAATATAATATAAACAATCTTATGAAATGAAAAAAAATAAAGTTTAAAAGAAAATAAAATCTTATCCTATATTTTCTTAATTTAAAGCTAAGACTAGATAAGAACGCATATATTTTTTCTTTAATTATATATTATATTTTTTAATATTTTAGAAAATTTGATGGTTGAGATCATTTCAATAGTCTTGCATTCTTCTCTATAATTTTCAACCATTGATTTTTAAAAGTAGGTCATTCATTTCATATAAGGAACACCTTCGATGTAAATATTTAAATATACAAAATGTAATTTTATTTCATAATATTAAATTAAGAATATTCTAAAAGTTATATTTTATAGTCTGAAATTAATAAATATCATAAAAATATGTATATTTTGAAAAAAATAGAAAATATAAATTATAACAACTTATATTATATAAAATATTATATAATAATAATAATAATAATAATAATAATAATAATAATAGTACGGTAATGGCATGAAGATTGTGATGTGGTTTATAGGTAGCATTGTTTTCTTTCCCGCAGGTTCAAGAGCCAATGGGGTTGGTATTGTTAAATGGTTGTATTAGGTTCATAGCTCAGGTCAAAAGCGTTTACCCTTGAATAATAATAATAATAATAATAATAATAATAATAATATAATTTATACACTTTGAATATTAGTAGAAAATTAGAAACAATATCTAATTCTTTGCTTTCCTTCTTTGTCTTTTGATTTTGACCTTTATAAAATGAATGTAAAACATATTTTCTAGTGGAAATGAAGAAATAATATATGATTCTTTGCTTTCTTTCTTTGTATAAAGTGTTTTATTTCTTTTAATATTTTATTTATTTATTTTATACTTGGTTCATTAAACAAATAGATCTTTTTCAATTGTCAATAATCATTCCACCACATTCTCAATAGTCAATCCTTAAAGTCATTTGCTAATATTCATATAGGGAACGCCATCGATGTAAATATACATAAATATCAAATATATAATTTTATAATATAATAGTTTTTCAAAATATATTTACTAATTTCCATTCTATTAAATATTATATACTCTTAAATATAAATTTATTATATTTTATTTTTATAAAATAAACATAATTGAATAAAAAACTTGTATATAAATATTAAACATGTATAATTAAATACTAAATAAACATAAATATATAAGTTTACAATACAATAATTTATTAAAATATATTTAATAATTTAAATCATATTAAATACTATATAATAAGAAACATAAATATTTGTATATTTTATTTATAAAGTAAATATAATTAGATAATAAGTATATAAATATTCTACTTTAGCTATATTAAACACATGATATATTTAATTTAAATATATAATTTATGAATATAATATTCTAATAAAAATATATAAACATAATAATTTACGCTATTTTAGTTTCTAATTTAGATTTAATTTTGAAATTATTTTAATTATGCCAAAGGCATACCCATGCTTAGCTTTTGCAACCCCTTTTCATGTCAAGGGTTCAAATTGGCAGACAGGCAATGAACTATGATTGAATGAATCTTAGTGGTTCATCATTTTCTGCCAATTTCCCAACTATTTTCCCCACTCCTCCAAACTCTTCCTCGCTGGTTTTGACCTCTCGCTTGTCCACTTCACCAATAAATATCTTCGCAATAAATTATTTGTAAAAATATCCGCATTTTGCATTTACTCTCGCATAGTTTTCCTCATGGATATCCTTTATAGCACAACAAAATTTGAGCACATTTTGTGCAGAATCTTGTAGTGAATCACTTGTTGGATCATCTCCTTTGTTGTGGTGGCACATACTATTTAAGTAAGTCATTTTTCTTCGCCCATTTCCTTGTTTCATTCATTTTTTGGGGGTTTTAACTACAACCTTTCCATGTTTGGGTTGTGCATTAGTAGGCAGTGTCTAGCAAAATTTCAAAATCCTAGCTTATGCTTTGTTCTTGATAAGTATGCAAATGTGGAACATGATTTATTTAAAAGCATAGAATTTGACTATAGCTGTTGAAGGAGAAATTGGTTAGCATATTAATCTAGAAATATAAGCTATAGTGGACTGTGTCCTCATTTAATACAAAGCAACCTCTAGGTAAAGCTAATAAATCTCTTAACTAGAAGGGTGTGCATCATAATGTTCTATGAGGCCTTTAGTTGGTTTTTCCATTTATTTCTTTGTTGTTCATTATGATAGAAGCACTTGCTTACACAAGCTTTTATTTACAAAGTACAGTTTGACATTGCCCTATTCCCACTTCCTGTCCTCTTCCCCCATAGCTATGGGACTAATTTACAGAATTGCACGATGTCCACACATAGTTCCCTTTAGAGAGTTGCTATGCTATGGAAGATTATGTGTAAATTTTCCCAAACATGAATAGAATATGTTAGTGGTAAGGAAAATTATGCAAAATTCATGTGCTTTTGGTGCTCAAACAACCATAGAAAATTGTCATCCTTAAACACTCTCCTAGAAGCTTTTGGGGAATTGATCCAAGCAGCCACACTATTAGAAAATCTAGGCAACACAATTTGTTATGTACATAACTAGAATGGATGTAAAATTGAAACTAATAAAAAACTTGAAATTTTTGATGTCAAATTTTAATACTAGAAATCTAAGATATTTGGATGAACAAACAATATCTGAAAAGAAATGAAAATTGTAGGTGGGTGTATTCTATAAATAAATTTTAGAAAGCCCCTAAAATCAATAAATTTCCTTCAAAAGCTATGGATGCCAGCCCAGACCTAAATCCAAAGCAGGTATGGGTGTTGGTATGGATGGTAGTTCATGCCTAAATCCAAAGCAGTAAGGGTGTTGAACATGGCCAAAGCTATCTTCAACAATCTACCTTGTAAAACCCATTCCTCTAAAAGCATTAAAAAATTTGGTACCATAACAACATTTCATTGTCACCCCATAATTTGGCATGACAAATATTAGAACCCAATGAAGCTAACAGATAAATGTATATTGTAGTGAAGATTCCTACACTAATTAGAAAATATGTGATAAGTTGGAAATTCTACTCAAAAGAAAACTTTCTTAAGAGATGATAGTATCTTCATCAAAATATAATTAACGAGAAATATTATTCATGCATGCTACCCTAGGCATTCAAATACATTATACAATTGAAGGATCTTCTTCTCATAGTAGCCTTTCTTGTCATTCTTGGGTGGAAATAACTTATAATTTTGAAATGTTGTAACATGATAACTTAATTTTTCCCCAGCCAAGACTAAGGAGGATAAACCAAGAGAAATTGCTACTTTTACTAGTAATTCATCTTTAAATTCTCTTCATAGTTAATTCTTTATAAAATTACCTCTATAATTTTATTGGCATTGTCTAACAAATGTTTTTTTTTTCTCACAAGTAGAAGGTAGTCTTGGGTTGCCTCAAGGCATATGCTTTTGGTTGTGTTAGAATTGTTACATCTATGTCTCTTAAGCTTAACATTCTTGAAGGTTCCCACCTTCCCTCAGAATTACAAATGTCTTAAAATTCTAATACATGGCTTATTCAGTAGTATCCTATTTATTTTCCAACAACTACTTTGGCTAGACATTGAACACTCTTGGGATGTATGCAATTTTAGAGTACATCTTAGCTTCTTTAATGACAGAATAGAACATGGCTGATATAAGCTAGCTTGGTACAAATATGGTGGAAAGGAGAGACTTTCATGTTACTTATATCTCTTGTCATGCATATTTCACATATAATACAATGTAAGCCCTTAAGATAATTATATAGCCATGAAAGAACAGAAAACACTGCAAGACCAAACCCCGTGCAGAAAATAGACCTACAACTGCCACAAAGAGCATTGTTCCTACAAGTATCGATATGGGACTAAAAAAAATAAAAAGAGGTTTCAAAAGCACCAATCCCACCATAGTTCTTGCCACAATGAACCTAGTCAAGAAGAGAAAAATTGCACTAATATAAACAGGGTTACAAAACCCAAATTGTACACAGTAGAACCCAATTTTTTGGAAAATGAGCAAATTAGTGAGAAAAAGTATCTGTGGCGCATATTTATAGCATCACAAATGCTCTACATCTGGGAACTTCCAACATCATTCCTGGCATTCACATGTAACACCGAAAAGCTTTTGGTGGGTTCTTAAGTATCCTTTTTTCTGGTTGCATAGAAAGTGTATCTTGTTTAGTATTCCTAAATGTTTTGGCAATATTAGAGGGATTTGAATATGGTTAAAAATTTGGCAGTGTCTTTCTAAACTATTAAATTGCACATGAAGGCTTTTTTATTTATTTAGTTGTCAATCTACACCCAAAAAAGTATCACAAGATGCGACATATTAGAGTCTTTGTGGTATTTATGACCATGAATTAATGTTTTCATCTAGTAGTTTAGAGTACCTACATGAATGTTATAGATCCATGTTTTCTTACATTGGTTTCATACATGAATTCTTCAATGGATGGACTATTGGAGAATCAATATGCTTCACTTTTTAAATATTACTACTTTATAGGTGAATTTTTTGAAAATGATATTTTTGATAACTACCAAATACAGGAGGAAAAACTTTCGTAAATGACTTAGACAGAAACTAAAACTAGTCCCTAGAAGCTATTCCAACACATCCTAAATATGTTTTTGCCTTATGAAGTAATATATGGAGTATCAAAATAGGGACTACTCAGAGGTTTCAACCTATATAAATATTACAAGATCCATGTTCTCTTACATAGTAGTTTCATACACGAATTCAATGGTTGGATTGTTGGAAAATCAATCCATTTCTTTTTGTAGATTTACTACAATATAGGTAGAATGTAGTAAACTAATATTCCTAATAACTACTAAAAAACAAGAATTTTTTTTGGAAACTTCAAATAGAAACCCAAAACTAGTCTCTAGATGCTTTTCTAGCACATCCTAAAATGTGTTACTTAATGTAGTCGTTTGAAGTAAAATTTGGAGTAAGAAAATAGGGATTAGTCAGAAGTTTTAATCGAAGGGAAGATTGTGCAAGTTGCTAATGTTTTCCAAAGTCCATATTGTTTGAAACAACTTTTGAAATCAGTATTGAAATGGTGAAATAGGCATATCCATGTCAATTATTCAATTAGCTCATCATTTCTGCATTTGAAGGAAATTTGGTCTTCTATCAGTTGCTATTCATCATAGGATAGGTTTACATGGAAGGATAATTGTTTGTACCCATTGGGAAAATTACATTCACACAAGATGTCTCTAAAGCATATATGAAACTCATCTTAGGAACACTCATTTGCTTCTAGTTGGAATTATCACCATGAAAAGTTCATTTCTGATAGCAAGGTTGCTTTACAAAAAATGATGGCTATCAAATATGTATCAAAAGGTCCAATGAATCCTATCAAATACATGGATGATGGACATCCAGTTAGTCCCATTAAAGATGAGATAATTTTGGACTAAAAGATGGGGTGAATATCAACAATTTTGATTTTTGATTCAGCCTAGGAGGTTTAAAGAGTTTTGCTTTGAAGGGTTATTTTATTCCCAAAGTTTGGCACACAGTGATAGTATTTGGCTCACCCCAATTTTTGTGAAGGAAAAAATGGGGTTTGCAATTAAAATTAGCACCTACAGGAATTAGAGCATATTGTCTATTGATTGTTGCAAGATTTTATATTTGCACAATTTATGCTAGTGTCAAGATCTCTTCTAATTGTTGTTGTTTGTTGTTTATTGATATTTTGTGCCATGCTAGCTATTGCAATATATAGAACTTTGCTACCTTTCATAGTTCCAACTTTGTTACAATATTTATATTAGATTGATATTAAATGTAAATTTACCTACATGTCTGATGCTTTTCTATGCTTGGTTATTGCTACTGTGTTTAAATTTAGCTCTTCCCTTTTGTAAATATAAATTTAATTTTATAGCCAATGATCTCACAAATATTGATATGTGTTTAATGCACTAGAATTACGCCTCGCTTGCTTGGGTCCCTTTATTAGTATCCTTCACAAATTGTACTCATTCACATTGATGCACTTGTTTTCCATACTGTAAACACATCTATTTGCACACACCTTTTCACATCTATCACAATGGAGTGAATAAATTATCTTTAGACTTTGTGATTTGAAATAGGCAATTTAATTTTGTACCTTTAGCATTTATGCCTGAGAATGACTAATTTATCTGTATAGCTTGGATTCCTTGCTTGTTTGGCATGTATTTCTTTGTATAATCTATTTCTTGTTATATCTTTACTACTTCTTGTTGATGCAACAATAAGGACTTAAATAATCTATTTTGTGTTTCTTACACTAGATATTTATGAATGTCTTGTTTGCTTTTCTAGAATACTATACTGGTCTATTATTGCCATGTTGGGTGTTGAAGTAGTTGGAAATGGATGATGATTATGTTGACAATGAGGAGGTAATGAATGAATTATTTGATGCATGCTCTTGTTTAACTTGCAAGTCTCATAGTAACATATGAAACACACCTACCTTCAAAATTAGAGGTTTTATATTGTGTGCCATGTGAAGGAATTTTATGTTCCCAGTATTACCTTTTGAACCTTGTCCTTTAATGTTCGATGGCGAATATTACTCATTATGCATCAATTTTTTAAAAACTTATTTTTATTATCCAACACCTTTCATACTCTTATAGATTTGTCCACGAATCATGTCAAACCTTAGGGCTTGGATGATTTCTTTAATGGAGGTTACTTGAATTTTTTATAGGGGATGTTGCATTGGGACTCCCATATTTTGTATTTGTAGTTGGATTCCCTTTTAAACATCAGAGTTCCTTCCATTTCCCTATTTTTGCATCATCCTCATTTATTTAGTTCCTTCTGTTTCCCTATTTTTTTGCATCGTCTTCAATATGTTAATGAAATGTTTGTTGTTGGACCATATTCTTGGTAGGCCACTAAAGAAGATACTGTCTCCACTGCATACATATGTTTTTCATTCAAATTTAGTATCATTCATTTTACAAGAATGAGAATATTTGAAGGATTGTGTTCACATGTTTTACATATTTTACAATTGCTTCTGTTTTTGAAAGGATTAATCAATCTTCATATTAATAAGCTTAAATTTTACAAAGACATGTTCTTCATTTGTCATTTTTTTGACAGTATGCAATAGGTTGCAACACATTATCTTCTTGCTACACTAACTAATTTCATTTTATTTTGTCTTGTTACAGATCACTTTAAGGACAACATTATTTTCAAAACAGTTTTGCAATCCCCCAAATCTCATGGCCACAAACCTAATTCTCAAAATGTTGAAGATGCCCATATGCACTTCCAGCAAAGGCATCACCTTCAAAAACTATATTGGATGATGTCTGCAAAAAGCATCACCTTCAAAAACTGTGTTGTCAAATGGATGAATAGTTTCTCATTTCACTAGCCTATCTACTGAGTGCATACTATGATTTAGGCATTTTTCTTGCACTACATTATTATGATTAATCATTTCCATTATGGTCATACCCATCAAAAAAATATCTTGTGAACTCCTGCCAAAAAAAAAAGATTTCACTACAAATAATATGAGACCATAATCCATGTCTCTCTATTTTCCCCCCTTTCATATCCAACAACATTTATGGAAATTTGGGTGCAAATCATTGAAATTTTTTGTTCAAGTTGTGCAAATTTCTTTGTCCAAGGTTTGCATTTTTCTGCTTGTTTGAAGGTTTTTGAATTGTGGATTTTGCCATTTTTAGAAAAATGTGTGTATAGCTACAGATTTAATATATTTACAAACTATCATTTAATACTTTATTTCTCAGAATAGCAATTCAGAGTGTGGCATTCAGTTTGTGGAAGGTTGCTTGGATTGTCATTTACGATTGCCAATTTGTTTACCTATTTTCAAATAAACACAATTAACAAAAAAATTTCTCTATATTGTCTTTGGCGTACCCATTGCACCCCAAGGTGCGATTGCTAGTTATTTATGTTTATTTTGTGAAATTACAATAATAACTAAAAGCTTTTATAAGTAGTTCAATTTATAATTATATTTGTTCAATATAAAAATTAATTATTGTAGAATAATTATACCTTGAACTTTTATCTCCCCCTCTTTTCCTCTCTTCCTCCTCTACCTATATTTCTCCCTCTCTTTCTCTCTCTTCTCTCTCTCCATCTACCTATCTCTCTTCCTTTATCTGTCTCATTGTGTCTATCTCCCCCCATCTCTCTCTCTCCCTCATTCCTTCCTTATCCCCCTATCTATATTTCTATCCTACCTCTCTCTATTTGTCTATCTCTCTCTCTATCTCTTTATCTCTCTCTCCCTCTCCCCCTCTCTATATCTTCTTATATCTTTATCTCTCTATCGATATCTCTTGTACCTCTCCCTCCCCCTCTTCCTCTATATCTCTCCATCTCTCCCTCTCTCCCTATTGCAACATAACATAAGCATGTTGATAATAGAATCTAATTATCTTTCTACTTGAAATGTTTTGTTCTAGTTGTGTTTTACTCTCTTAAGTAGATGCATATTTGATTTGAAGTTATTACTTCTCCACTATAAAACTTTCGTTACACAAAAAAACATCATTTATTAAATGATCGACCACAAATGTATAAAAAAAAGGGGAAAGACCAAGATTTTCAGTTAACCTTCCACACCTCTTCGGCGTAGCCATTGCCCACCAAGGTGCGATTGCTAGTTATGTTCCTTTCATATTAATCCTAATCTGCATGATCTTTATATGTAGTTTTAAGAAGAAAAGAACTCTAATTGTTACGAATTGCATGGGTCCACGCATCGACGCCGGTAGTAGCGATCCATGCGCTGTGAATTGGAGACGATCAGTAGTCTCCATAAACACGTCGCCAAAAGTAGGTCACCATCGAAGAGCAGTTAGAAGTATTTCCTCCACGTGTTGGAATTTTTACTTGGAAAAAGTCGGATGGCTTTTTATCCTCCGCTTTACGAATGCAAATTTAAGATAAACCCGAGAATATTCAAGGACGGCCAAAGGAAGTTGCCAGGAAGCTTCGTCCTCGGACGGCCAAAGGAAGTTGCGACGAAGCTTCCTTCGGAAAGATTATAAGGGAGTTTGAGATGGAAACCCGGCTGAAAGAAAGTTCGACGAAGCTTCCACCCTTCCTACCGAGGAGAAAGTTCCAGGAAGCTTCAACCCTCTTACTAAAAATGAGTTAATAAATTTGAATATATTGTACTATAATGACTAAAATTACGTCGTATAGGCAGTTTTGGGTCGGATAAAGCGGTTTGACTCTAAAGCTTCATCTGAAGGTAAGCGGATCCTCCCATGGCCCTCTCACGATCGACACAACTGTGCTTATGCATGTAACATTGGATGTTTTTCAACGATATAGATTTCTCCATAGAATTTTAAGGTCTCTTTTTCCTTATTCTTTATTTCTCAAACTCTGAATTTCCGATACTTACAGCTTGAAGCCATTCATTGATAAAAAACTATTATTTACTACCATTGTATTTACATCTGTTTTAGAAGAGTTGATAACTACCGTCATCAGATGCGTGGCAGTCATGGAGCTTTGTCACAACTTCAATCTAAGTCAAAAACAATTTTCTCTCTTTCTCATTGCTCGTGAGACGCCTACAGGTCAGATTCCCTTCCACTTGACAATGTAGAATTATTAATGTTAATTTAACGTACAATTTGATTGTTCAGAAGTTACATCCATATTGACGTATATCTACCTATTATTGGATCTCTCTAACTCTCGGTCATATGGGAATTTTAAAAGCTCATTCCTTCCATAACAATTCAATTTAAAAGTTTAATAAAATAAAGTTTGGGCAATTTAATTAATAATATTATTTTTAAAATAAAAAATATAGTTATTTGGCTTCTTTTATAGTGGTTTTGATTTGAACTATTTGTTGTTTGACAGAATTTTCCTACTAAAAAAATCTTTGGGACCAACCCAAACCTTCTAAATGGTTGTTATATGCTGACTTGAAGCATAAAGTGTTTCACTTGCTCCTTCCTAATTTACTTCAAAAGTATCTAAAAATCAACAACTATATCCAATTCCTACTTGCATAATAATTAAAAGAGGATTACTAGAACTTTAATACTACATAATATGCTTGCATCAACATTTAAAATATCATATTCTACATAATTGATTGCTCTCAAAAGTCTTCAAGTTTCTATCTTAAGGGTTTGATCAAGGGAGAACCCTTACATAACAAACACCATGAAGGTGTTCCTAAATATTGTCACTCAATTATTGCTAGTCATATACAATAAGACAAGTAATTCATAGAGGTTAAAATTGATAAATTTAAATCCATGTACTCAACTTAGATTTATAGATTAGGACCAATTGTACACTCACACATATAACTCTCATAGTGGTGCACACACACTTTTCGATGGTGCAAATATACTCTTTGATGGTGCAAGAATATTCTTCAATGGATTAGGTTCTCAAAAACCTAACAACACCCTTTAACATTTTTGTATTAGTTTGTATCATATCGAAAACTATCATAGCATTTCAAATTTGTCTTGACCATTTTTTATTTTTTTAAATTCTTACTATTTGTTGATCAATACAGGTACTCTATGTATTAACATATGCACACTCCCTATGGCACATACACTCTATATAATAGCATGTGCACTTAGGGCTAACCATTTTTTCAAGCCTCTAGGAATTTATCAATTGTTAACCATAAATATTGTCAGTGTGTATCTTGATTGCTTGTGTTATTTACTTAATAGGCTATCAACATAAATTAGATTGGAATTTTGAACTAAATATTATTTTTTAAGGATTTCTAACTTGGAAAATAAAAATAATTCAAAGTCTTTGATGTTATTTATTGTTCATTAATTAGGTGGTGGTTGATGAAAGAAACATATGTGTTAAAAAAACATTGCAAAATATATAAGATTTATAACTTGGAAAAATTAAATCCTTCAATATTTTTTGTTTCATTTATTGGGTGATGGTTTGTGAAAAAATTGCAAGGAGGTATTATTTTTAAGTTTATTTATCTATTTAATAGGTTATTAAAAAATTAGGTCATGCTTTTGAAATTAGTTTTAAACTATGTAGGATTCTTGACTTAGAAAAAAAAATGCTATAATATTCTCTCTTTTTTCATTGATTAGATTGTGGTGGACAAGTGAAATGAAAGATTTTAACAAATAGAAGAATTATTGATTGATTTTTATTTTTTTTACTTGATAAATTATCAAGAAAAATCAAGTTGAGGTTTTGAACAAAGTCACCAATTATGTAGAATTTTGAATTACGAAGATAATTTTAAAAAAATATATTTATTTCTTATTTTATTCATTCATTAGGTGGTGATTAATGAATGAAATTTAGGGTAACCTAAAAATGAAGTATTATTTTTTTGGTTTACTTGATTTTTATCAACAAATAATAGCTCAATTTTTTAACATGGAACAATTGCTTAAGACTCCTTGTGATGGAAAATTCTTCAACATTTTTTTTCATTAATTATTGAGTGTTCATGGAATAAATTAAATTAAAAAAATCTAGTATATTTTCCAACCTACAAAAGAAGTACTATTTTAGTTTGTTGATATAGTTGAACATTTAGCAACAATCTTTTTATTTCCTTTTTAAGCTTAGTCAATAACTATGTAAGAATCTTGAGATGGAAAGTAAAGTGAATAGAATCCTTTTGTTTTTTAGTCTACAAAGTTTTATTTTTTTAGTCAATCATTTATCAACAAAAATCTAGTTGAGTTTTTCAAGTTAGCCAATAATTATTAAAGAATCTTGAAATGGATAAAAAAAAATTGAAATCCTTTAAAAAAAAATTATTGATTGATTAGGTGGTGGTTGATAAAAAAATATAGTGTGTTTTTAATAAAAAAACAAGTGTTGTATTACATTTTTGATTTAGTCAACCTTGATAATTAAAATCAAGTTAGGTTTATCAACCTAGTCAACAATTATTTTGGATTTCTCAATTTAAACACCACAAAATTCAAATAAACTAGTTAATGAATATTATATTCTTTTCGAATTGCATTTCTTACATGTCAAAGGTAACTTTTACAATTCAAACCCTTTGATGCATTTTTTTTATTTACTAGTTGAATCTTCATGAAATAAATGCAAGATGACAAATATATGTTTTTTATCTTATTAAATATTTAAGTAACTCATTGTTCTAAGTTAAAAAAGCCATAGATTGAAAAATATGATATTGTATTGAAACTAAGATAATTTGTTCTCTTTCCAAGCTTACAATTTTTATGTTGTATAAATGAGAGACAACCCAATTAAGGATTGCTTATATTGTGACATCTAGAGTACGGTGTCTAAATTTTTTAGACCTATTATTTTTCATATTTATTTTATTCATAATTTCATGTATCTTGTTGACTATTGATAAAAAGATGCAAGTTGCACTGCACATTTTTATAACATTAAGATTATAAAAGATCATGTAATAGTCTAACATAAAAAAAGACATGCTCAACCATTAAAGTTATGTAAAAATTTATAGAAAATATAGCCTGGTAAAAGGATAATGTATCTAAACTAATTATTTTTAAATATTCTTCACTTTCAAAACACCTAAGATGTTGTTTTCCTAGTAGAGTATTGATGTTGTATTCTTTGTTATGTAGAGAGTCCTTTGATGGAAAAGCGAATATTTTTCACTTTCAAAACACTTGAGATGTTTTTCACTCTCAAAATAAAGGTTTGGATTATGAAGTCACTTGCATGAATTCCAATAGCTTTAATGCCAATGTTCAAACCTCACAATCACAAGGGTTGAAACTTTGGTGGCTACAAAACAATGCCATGATTTAACCATCACGCTATGCTATGAAAAATATTATTATTTATTTTTTGTTAGTGTATTCTACTCTAGTTAGGCTAACTTTAGCCTAGTTAGGTGTTGGATTTGACCTTTGACTCATTTCCCATGAGGTGTCAAGGTTGTTGAGATGACTTGAGAGGTGTCCAATCCTTTTTGACACCTCTCCCTTGCATAAAGGAGAGCAACTTTCGACCACTGCAGGTTGAGGAGTTCTCTCCTCAATCCATGGCATGTGTGCCTATTCTCATGCCATGTGTGCCTATTCTTTTGGCTTATGGTTGCTCATCCTCATGCTATATATTGAGGGTTTGATCTCTTTATTCAAGGGGCCAGCTAGTACAATTTATGCATTGTTCACTTGTGCTTGTCATTTCATCTCCAAGGTCTCCTAATTCTAATATTTTTAATATAAGAATAATTTAAAAAATATATATTAATGATAAAAATAAGACAAAAAAAAAACCCAAACAATGAATTTGTCTATGTATATAAAAACAATAATTTTGAAGTAAGATAAAAAGATAAAATAACTCACAAGTAAATACAATAATCTATATATGCTTATAGTATTTTTAAAAAAATTAAAATTTCTATATAAAATAATAAAAATGAAAGCAAACTAGTATATATATCTTAAATACATCTATTTCAAAAATCTCAAGATATCAATTTGAAGTTATTTTATTTACTTAAGAATTATTTTATTTAATGTTGGAATAATTTTATTTGCTATATATATGAACACATAAATTCTATTATGTCTACATTGTCTAAATTTTAATTTTTCTTTTTTAATTTAATTAATTATATAATTATTAAATAATTTTCTATTTAACAATATCAACCATCTCTAACACTATCGATCTATATATAGTTGAAAAATAATTAATTAAGTTGTATTTTACCTTTGCTTGCGAGGATTCTGAAGAAAAAAATAGTCACTATTATTATTTGCATTAGCCGTACCAGCAATTCAAATACCTTTACACGAGTTTAACAGGAGAACAGTCCAGTCCTTATTGGTTGCTCGTATCCCATCTCCCAGATCAAAGACCTTTTCGAATAATTTTATTTCTTTACTACAAATTTCTACGAAAGAAAACAAAAATGCACCGCTCGTATTACTGTTCATATCCCATACTACAGATCAAGCAATTTTATTATCTTACATCAGATTCCACAAAGAAAAAGATAAGGCCCCACTCATGTTGGGCAATTATTTCTATCGGATGTAACTTTGAATCATACCTACTTCCCCCTTGTCGTCTAGTATTGGACCCCATAATCCGTTCCATAATCTTCGATTTGTTACAGGTGTCCATTCAATCGATAATATAAAATATATTTTTCTATATTTTGGAGTAAAAGATGCTCACAAAATTAACTTTCTCCTAAATTTTCATGGTCTAAACATTTAGAGCCTGGCATAGTTTTTGCCAGTAAAATATTATTTTTGAGACTTTTGAAAGAAAATTGATTCAGCGTACAATAATTAATATCATACACAATAGTTTTTGCTCACGTAGTGATCTTCAAAGACGGATTTGATTGTCTAAATAAAGCGTAGAATTATGATATTTGTGTAGTTCATTTACTATTTCATTTGTTTTGCCTACACTTCTC
>VDFB02072146.1:0-19975 GCA_007258455.2 Sequoia sempervirens
ATTTGATAAGCATATGATATCTTGACATTGCAGGCAGTCATAATCTTGTAAACTGGCAGTAGTATTGACCAGTGTTTTGATATTGCTTTGTCATTTCTTGTAATAATCATTCCTACTTTCAGTTTTAGAGTAAAATAGTGATAACTCCGCCCTATGGTCGCTACTGTCCATTCTGGATGAGCAAGCACATTCTGGGTGTCGAGAAGTTTCATCTTTCAGCATTATTTCTTTCAAGCATTATTTTGTATTCACTCCGTCATATGGTCGCCCCTCACTCCGCTTTGGATTGGGTAGCACATACTTGGCGTTGAGTTCCTTTTCCAGCATAAGCAATTTATTCTAGATCCTCTGACCAATGCTCACCATCATCGGTGCCATTCTGGTTAGAGTTGCTTTCTTGCACGTTTGGGTTTTCTCATCTAACCTGAACGGGTGCACTGCTTTGTAATGTTGTAATCTGCAATTTAATAAAGTAAAAAATTTTGACTCGGAATATTTCAGTGGTATCAGAGCCACGTATCCTGCCATCCTGTGAAATCAGCTTTCTATGAGTGACAGAGAACAGAGGTATCTGGCAAGAGTATACAAGAGAGGCACAGTTCAGACACAGTTGCATCAAGCCCCAGAAGGTCACACAGCTTCCGAGATTTTGAGGGCTAATTGGGAGCCTTCACAAGAAACAGAAATGGGGGATAATGAAAGAGGTTCTGGCAACAGAGGTGACAGTGGGAAGGGTATAGACAATTCAGCCAATCTAGGTCAAGGACTCGATAAGAAGATGGATGCTTTGTTGGATATGTTTTCTCTCATGTTGGGGAGATTGGGTCCCAATACTCCACAAAACAATACAGGGCATGCCGGGGAGCACAGTGCTTCCAACCAGCACAATGGTCATGTTGCCCAGCCTTCAGGGAGCAACACTTACATTTCTGCTAGACCATTCAAACCCACGTTTTTGGCACCAGCTAACCCACAGCCTGACCCCGAAGAAAATGTTTCATCTTTGGAGAGGGTGAGGATAGGCCGTACGGAGTATGACACCCTTCCTGATGAGGTCAAACTTGACATGTCCTTCAATGATTACATGGAGTATAGGAGGAAGGATAGAGGCCAAGGGAGGAACTATGATCAAAGAAGAACCCCAGCACAAGGAGACTGGAATCAAGCTCTCAACAAGGTTACGCTTGCCCATTTTGATGGAAGCGATAATAATTCCGCTCGAGCTTGGTTACAAAAATTAGACAACTACTTGGCTCTTAGGCCAATGGCTGAAGAAGAAGCGATTAGATTCGCTACGCTACACCTAGATGGGGTGGCGCATGAGTGGTGGTACCATGGCCTAGTCACCTTAGGTCATGGGTCTATCACTAGCTACGATGAGTTCACCAATAGACTCATTGAGAGGTTCGAGAAGAAGGACCCAGAAGTGCATTTTAGGGAGTTGGCACAGTTGAGACAGTATGGCACTGTTGAAGCCTACATAGCTGAGTTTCAAAGACTTTCAGTTATGGTCACTGGAATCACAGAGAGAAGATTAGTGATCCTATTTACTGAAGGGTTGATGGAGCCACTCAAGGGTTGGATCAAAGCTTTTGATCCACCGTCCTTAAAAGAAGCAATGAAAAAAGCTAGAAACATGGAGTGGGCTGCTCCCAAAGCAAAATTCCATTCCAAACCAGCCTTTCACAAAGGGGATAGAGGGAAAAAGTTTCATCCAAAGCCTCACCATAAGGAGTTTAAACCACAGAAACCTCATGGCTCAAGATTGGATCCAGAGACTATCAATGAACTCCGTAGGAAAGGGTTATGTTTCCGTTGTTGGGAAAAATGGTCACAAGATCATGTGTGCCCAAAGGGAGCTAAAATTCATCAAATTGAGTTCTACACAGCTGATGAAAGCAATTCTGATTTTTCTGATCAGCAAGCTGATTTTGAGGACAGCTATGAAGAAAATACTCCAGAAGAGTCTGAAGGTGAAAAAGAAAGTGGTGGTACATTGGCTCAACTTTCGAGCTTCCAAAAGAATGAGTCCTTTAAAGTTCGTGGGATGATCAAAGGGCAACGTATTGTTGCTTTAATTGACACTGGAGCAACACATAACTTCATAGACGAAGTTGTGGTGGCAAAGAAAGGATTGCAAACAGAAGACTTTGAAGGGTTCAGAGTTATGGTTGCGGATGGGTTTCACATCTCATGCACCAAGAGGATTCCAAACATGTCAATGCAATTGGGCAATTACGAAGTCAAGGATGACTTCTACGTGGTCAATATTGGAGATACGGATGCTGTCCTTGGCATTCAATGGCTGCGATCTCTTGGAGAGATCTCTCTAAATCTGCAAACAATGGAGTTGAAGTTTCAATCCGATGGAAAGAAGGTGGTGCTGAGAGGAATGTCAAATGGTGGCCCTCGGATTGTATCATTCAAGAGGATGGCGAAGTTGATACGTCATGATCAAGTGGAGTGGGCTGCGGAGTGCATGATTCTTCCAGCTAGTCCAGCTGAAACGAAAATAGAGCATCCTCCAGATATTCAGTCTTTACTTACCAAGAAGAGTAAAGTGTTTGCTGATTTACCTCCTGGACCTCCTCCTGATCGAGGTTCAGAACACATCATAGAGCTCAAGGAAGGAGCTAAACCGGTGATCACAACTCCATATCGGTATCCGAAGAGGCAAAAGGATGAGATCGAGAAGAATATCAGAGAACTTTTGGAGATGGGTTTCATATGCCCAAGCAAGAGCCCCTTTGCATCTGCAGTGGTTCTTGTGAAGAAAAAGGATGGTACCATGTGCATGTGCGTGGACTATCGTGCTTTGAACCAAAGCACCATCAAGAATAGATACCCCATTCCCAGAATAGATGAGCTCATTGATGAGCTACATGGGGCTAAGTTCTTTTCGAAGATTGATCTGAGGTCGGGTTACCATCAGATACGAATGAGGGGGTCAGATGTGGAAAAAACAGCTTTCAGATGTCATTATGGCCATTTTGAATTCTTAGTCATGCCATTTGGGTTGACTAACGCTCCGGCAACCTTTCAATCTTGCATGAACCGTGTCTTCCAGAATCAGTTACGAAGGTTTGTGCTGATATTTTTGATGACATTCTGATCTACAGCAAGACTTGGGAGGATCACCTCAAGCACTTGGAGGAAGTGCTTAGTATCATGGAATCTGAGAGCTTATTTGCTAAAGCTTCCAAATGTGAATTTGGAATGGTGGAGTTACTGTACCTTGGCCACATAATCAGTGCTGAGGGAGTAAAGGTGGATCCAGAAAAAATCAAAGCAGTAGTTGATTGGCCACCTCCTGAGAGCTTGACTCAGTTGAAAGGTTTTCTGGGTCTTTGTGGTTTTTATCGGAGATTCGTAAAGGGGTATTCACAGAATGCTGCTCCCCTTACTGATCTCACCAAAAAGGGAGCCTTTGCTTGGTCAGAAAAGGCTCAAATTGTTTTTGATAAATTCAAGAAGATCATGAGTTCGTGCCCAGTCTTGGCTATCCCGGATTTCTCCAAGCCATTCGAGCTGCAATGTGATGCATCAGGTGAAGGAGTGGGGGCTGTCCTGATGCAAGACAAACACCCTATCGTGTTTGAAAGTAGAAAGTTACGGGGTGTTGAGAGGACATACTCAATCTATGATAAAGAAATGCTTGCTATTATGCATGCATTAGCCAAGTTCAGGCAGTACTTGGTGGGGAACAAATTCGTGGTTAAGACTGACCACAATAGCCTCAAGCATTTTATGCACCAGAAGGATTTAAATGAGAGGCAACAGAAATGGGTGAGTAAGCTTCAAGCTTACGACTTTGACATTGAATATGTCAAAGGGAAAAATAATGTCGTGGCCGATGCTCTCTCCAGAAGGCCTCATCTTAGCTCATTGTGTGAGCTTACTGCAGATTGGAGAGACATGTTGCTTGCTGATTATGCAAAAAATCAGTTTGCAACCAGCATTCTGGAAGGTACTTTCCATGATGAAAAGTACCAGGTGGTTGAGGGATTGATTCAGTATAAGGGAAGAATCTTTCTGGTGGCTGATTCTAAGCTCAAGAAGAAGATTCTTTTGAATTTTCATGACATTCCGGTTGCTGGTCACCAAGGTTTTTTCAAGACCTATAGGCAGATCCGAGAAAGGTTTTCTTGGAAAGGTTTGAAGAGGGAGGTTCAACGTTACATTCAGGAATGTCCTGTTTGTCAAGCAAATAAAAATGAGCACACATTGCCAGCCGGTTTGCTGCAACCACTTCCAATTCCCAATCAAAAATGGGAAAGCATTTCAATGGATTTCATCACTGGGTTGCCCAAGGCCCAAGGGAAGGATTGCATTTACGTGGTAGTTGACAGATTAACCAAGTTTGCTCATTTCTTTGCCATTACCAGCACTTTTTCTGCAGCCCAAGTTGCAGATTTGTTTTTTCGAGAAGTGTTTAGGCTTCATGGGTTGCCAAAGAATATTGTAAGTGATAGGGACAGCAAGTTCCTAAGTACTTTTTGGCAGGAAGTTTTCAGAATGAGTGGTACTGTGCTCACTCCAAGCACGAGTTATCACCCCCAAACTGATGGGCAAACAGAAGTGGTGAACAAGTGGTTGGAAGGCTACTTGAGAAATTATGTGTCAGAACAGCAGAAAGCTTGGGTTAAGTGGCTGCATATAGGCGAGTACTGCTACAACTCTACTTTTCATATGTCAATCAAAATGTCTCCTTTCTTGGCACTTTATGGGTATGAAGCACCCAGCTTTGCAGATTTGGTGTTTGGTGACAGCAAAGCACCTTTAGCCAAGGATTTGTTGCAGCATAGTCAAGACATAATGAGATCCTTGAAGGATAATTTGCAGATTGCACAAAATCAGCAGAAGTTGTATGCTGATCAGAGGCGTGTAGAGCGTTCTTTTGAGGTTGGGGATATGGTCTATCTCCGTTTACAACCTTATAGACAGTCTACTCTCAAGAAGAGTGGAGCTGAGAAGCTCAAACCTCGCTTCTATGGGCCATTTAGGGTCATCAGAAAGGTTGGGGCTGTAGCTTATGAATTAGAGCTACCTTCAGATAGCAGAGTGCATAACGTCTTCCACGTGTCTCGCCTCAAGAAGGCACTTGGACACAATGTGGTTGCTTCTTCACAGTTGCCACCGTTGGATGAAGAAGGACAGTTGGTTCTAGTTCCCGAGGAGATACTTGATGTCAGAGAACGTTCCTTGAGGAATAGAACTATCAGAGAATGTTTGGTAAAGTGGAAGAACCTGCCTATGGAGGATGCAACTTGGGAAAGTGATGAGATATTGCAGCATCCTAGTTTGCGATTGCTTGAGGACAAGCAATCTTGGGGAGGGCGGACTGTAATGTCCCCTTTTCAAGCCTGACATTTTCAGTGACCGTTAGCCTTTCTTTGGGAACCCGAAGGCTAGTCGGGTTAAAATTAGGGTTTCCTAATTTTGAGGAGGTCATTGCTCTGAGATGGTTGTTTTAATGGCGGATTCCTTCTGGGTTTTCAGAGGGCTTCGCAGTGGTATGTTCGTCTCAGCATTCAGAGTACTTTTTGGAATTTACTATTTTTAGTAAATTCTATTTGTGGCAGCTTTCCAGATGAGCTCAGGTTGGTTGACTTCCGGCTTCAGATTGATCAATTGACTTCATCAGTATTGGCTTCAGGGCACTCTCGGAGAAATAAGTTAAGTCATTTAAATTAAAAAGTCACGTTTAAATGTTATATTTTAACGTTGACCCCTTGGCTTAGACTTAATGACTTAATGTTGTTTTAAAAAGTGGGTCTTGAGGGTGGCGCCCTCATTAAGAAATGTTTTAATTATTTCCTAAGTCAAAGCAAGATTATGAGGGGCGCATAATTCAAAGTTTGATATTTAATTAAAATGTCAAATCTGGAGCTTTGAAGAGAAAGTATGCCCTCTTGAGGAGATTAGAGATTTTGACCTAAAAGCTGATTTTAGGGTTTCATGAAGTCAAAACGAAACTTATAAAAAGGAGGCTTGTGCATCATTTTGGGCATCTTTGGAAAATACACTGTTATGCTGCCGGATTGGCTCTGGGAACGCTTCGAGGAATGAAGGCCTCCTAGTTCGGGCATCGCTTCGTGTTTGCAAGACAACATCAAGTGGTGATTCTTAGTCTAGTTTGTGAGTTATTGATATTTGTGCATTGTAATCGTCATTGTAATCCTTTAGTTTCTGATTCTGCATTTTAGAGGTATATTAATGGTGCATTTTAGTGACAGCAGATTTAATGTTTTGCTCATATCTCAAAAAAGACAAAAAATATAGTTTTGGGTATTGCATCATTAGTTGAGTTTGTAATAGGCGCCAATATTCTCCAGATATTAGAATTTTTAAAGAAGTCTTGAATTTCCTAGAAGAAGTCGAATTTCTGTACTAGGCCGTACCATTGAGATCTGCATTGGAATCCGTGTTAATTAAAGCTGCAGTGTTTGGTTCAGTCTCAAGGGTCTATCTTGGTCGCCTAGGTCTTCAGAGTGCTTAGCATTTTATGGCATGTCAATTGGATGATTATTGAGCAAGTTGTGAACATTTGTTGGAACTTGTGAACTGCTGATTGCACATTTAAAGTACAGATCTGACAAAAGACGAATACAGAAATCTGCATTTCTGTTTTGTGGTTGGGACACTGTGATTTCTTAAGGATTGTAATTGCTTCTTGGTTGAACGTACTATTTGATAAGCATATGATATCTTGACATTGCAGGTAGTCATAATCTTTGTAAACTGGCAGTAGTACTGACCAGTGTTTTAATATTGCTTTGTCATTTCTTGTAATAATCATTCCTACTTTCAGTTTAGAGTAAAATAGTGATAACTCCGCCCTATGGTCGCTACTGTCCATTCTGGATGAGCAAGCACATTCTGGGTGTCGAGAAGTTTCCTCTTTCAGCATTATTTCTTTCAAGCATTGTTTGGTATTCACTCCGTCATATGGTCGCCCCTCACTCCGCTTTGGATTGGGTAGCACATACTTGGCGTCGAGTTCCTTTTCCAGCATAAGCAGTTATTTTAGATCCTCTAACCAATGCTCGCCATCATCGGCGCCATTCTGGTTAGAGTTGCTTTCTTGCACGTTTTGGTTTCTTTCTCTAACCTTAACGGGTGCACTGCTTTGTAATCTGTTATTTGAAAAACGAAAAAATTTGGCTCGGAATATTTCCAAAGGGGATAACTGAAAGATATAACATTATTGCCTTGAAAAGAATTATTTCACCAACAACTGCTTTTGAAAGCCAAAACACAAACTCAGGCAACTGCTCCAACTGAGAAAAGAAGAATTGACAACTGCATACTGCCACAAATAGTATTTACTATAAATAGTAAACACCTAGAAATGCCTCAAAACCTCCAAGCAAGGAAACCCTAAATTTACCTCAACAAGCCTACGGATCTTCGGAATAGGTTGATGAGCTACTGAGTTGATTACTAATAAGAAGGGGACATTACAGTCCGCCCTCCTCAAGATTGCTTGTCCTCAAGCAACTGTAAAGATGGATGCTGCAAAATATGTTCACCTTCCCACGTTGCATCTTCAATAAGCAAGTTCCTCCATCTGACCAAGTACTCCTTGATTGTTCTTCTCCTCAAGGAGCGCTCTCTAGTGTCAAGAATCTCCTCTGGAATCAACATCAACTGACCTTCCTCATCCAATGGAGGTAATTCTGAAGTAGCCACCACATTGTGCCCAAGTGCCTTCTTGAGGCGAGACACATGAAAGACGTTGTGCACTTTGCTATCAGCTGGAAACTTCAACTCATAAGCCACTTCTCCAATCTTTTTGATGACCTTAAATGGACCATAAAAACGTGGCTTTAACTTTTCTGCACCACTCTTTTTAAGGGAAGCTTGCCTATAGGGCTGAAGTCTCAAGTAGACCATGTCTCCCACTTCAAATGATCGCTCAACACGCTGCTAATCAATGTATAACTTCTGCTGGTTTTGAGCTTGTTGCAAATTTTCCTTTAATGATTTCAAGATGTCTTGGCTCTGTTGAAGCATATCATTTGCCTGAAGAGCTCTACTATCACCCAACACCAAATCTACAAAGTTAGGAGCATCATAACCATAAAGAGCCATAAAAGGAGACATCTTAATTGACATATGATAGAAAGAGTTGTAACAGTACTCTCCCAAATGAAGCTACTTAATCCATGCTCTTTGCTGCCCCGAAACATAATTTCTAAGGTAGCCTTCTAGCCACTTGTTGACAATCTCGGATTGCCCATTTGTTTGTGGATGATAACTAGTGCTTGGAGTAAGCACTGTACCACTCAGCCTGAAGATCTCTTGCCAAAAAGCACTTAGGAACTTGTTGTCCCTATCACTAACAATGGTTTTAGGCAAACCATGCAACCGAAAAACTTCTCTAAAGAATAACTCAGCCACTTGAGCTGCTGTAAAAGAAGTTGTGATAGCATAGAAATGTGAAAATTTAGTCAATCTATCTACCACCACAAAAATACAATCACGTCCTTGTACCTTAGGCAACCCAGTGATGAAATCCATTGCAATGCTTTCCCATTTCTGATTTGGAATTGGCAAGGGCTGCAACAACCCAGCTGGAAAAATATGTTCATTCTTATTCTTTTGGCAAATAGAACACTCTCTTATGTAATTCATGATCTCATCCTTCATCCCTTTCCAAGCAAACCTTTCTCTAATCTGCTTGTAAGTCTTGAACATGCCTTGATGACCAGCAAGGGGAACATCATGAAAAGACTGTAGAATCTTCTTTTTAAGCTTAGATTCATGCACTAAAAAGATTCTACCTTTATAGAAAATTAACCCATCAACTTACTTATACCTTTCATCAACCAAATGACCTTCAAACAAGCTGGTTGCAAACTGATTTTTAGCATAATCAGCAGCAATTAACTCCTTCCAATCTGCTGATAACTCACAAAGTGACTGCAAATGAGGCCTTCTTGAAAGGGCATCAGCCACTATGTTATTTTTCCCTTTGACATATTCAATGTCAAAGTCATACGCTTGGAGCTTACTTACCCATTTTTGCTGTCTTCTATTTAAATCTTTTTGGTGCATAAAGTGTTTAAGACTGTTATGATCAGTCTTAACAACAAATTTACTCCCCACCAAATATTGACGAAACTTAGATAATGCATGCATAATAGCAAGCATTTCTTTGTCATATATTGAGTAGGATTTTTCTGCTCTCAAAGACAATGGGGTGCTTGTCTTGCATGAGAATAGCTCCAACTCCCTCACCTGAAGCATCACATTGTAATTCAAAGGGCTTTGTGAAATCTGGTAGGGCCAACACTGGACATGAGCTCATTATGTGCTTGAACTTGTCGAAGACTCCTTGTGCCGTATCTGTCCATAGGAAGGCTCCTTTCTTTGTAAGATCTGTAAGGGGGGTTGCCATGTGAGAATATCCCTTAACAAATCTTCTGTAGAATCCGTACAAACCCAAAAATCCTCTCAAGTGAGAAATATTCTTTGGAGGTGGCCAATCAAGGATGGCCTTAATCTTCTCTGGATCAACTTTGACACCCTTGGCACTAATGATGTGGCCGAGATACAACAGTTCCGTCATCCCGAACTCACACTTTGATTCTTTGGCAAACAAACATTCCGCCTCCAAAATGCTAAGCACTTCTTCCAAGTGCTTGAGGTGCTCTTCCCAAGACTTACTGAAGATGAGAATATCGTCGAAGAAGATGAGCACAAACTTCCTCAACTGTTGTCTAAAAATCTTGTTCATACAAGATTGGAATGTAGCTAGAGCATTTGTCAAACCAAAAGGCATGACAAGAAATTCAAAATGCCCAAAATGGCATCTAAAAGCTGTCTTCTCTATATCCGCCTCCCTCATTCTGATTTGATGATAGCCCGAACGAAGATCAATCTTTGAGAAAAACATAGCCCCATGGAGCTCATCAATAAGCTCATTGATCCTAGGAATAGGAAATCTATTCTTGATGGTCTTTTGATTTAATGCGCGGTAGTCAACACACATACGCATTGTTCCATCTTTCCTTTTTACCAACACCACTACTGAAGCAAAAGGGCTTTTGCTTGGCTGAATAAAACCCATCTCCAAAAGCTCTTTGATGGCTTTCTCAATTTCATCTTTTTGCTTCTTGGGATAACGATAAGGCGTGGTGATGATGGGCTTTTCTCCTTCTTCTACTTCAATCACATGCTCAAAACCTCTTTCAGGAGGTCTCCCAGGAGGTAGGCTACCAAAGACTTTACTCTTCTTGGAAAGTAAGGCTTGGATATCAAGATGATATTGCCTCTTCTCTTCCACTGGATCAACTGGTAGGACCATACACTCTGCTGCCCATTCAACTTGATCATGACGGATCAGCCTTTCCATTCTTTTCAAAGACACTATCCGAGGGCCCCCATTAGACATCCCTCTTAAGACAACATTCTTTCCCTTTGACTGAAATTTCAACTCCATAGTTTGCAAATTCAAGGTGATCTCACCAAGAGATCGCAGCCATTGTATACCTAACACAACATCTGTATCTCCAATTCCAACCACATAAAAAACATATTTTACCTCATAATATCCTAATTGCATAGAAAGGTTAGGAATCTTTCTTGTGCAATACATGGTAAAACCATCTGCAACCATTACCTTGAAGCCTTCAAATTCTTCAATCTTTAAACCTCTTTTGGATACTAACCCTTCATCAATAAAATTATGAGTTGCTCCCGTGTCAATTAGAGCAACAATCCTTTGCGAGCCAACCACTCCATGAACCCAAAAGGATTCATTCTTTTAAAAACTTGATAGTTGTGCTAAAGAACTACCATCTCCAACCTCATTAGGCTTCTCTTCTGGAGCTTCTTCACCATCACTACTTGTTGATTAAGTATTGCGCAGTTAGACAAATCAGATTCTGATCCATAATCCAGAATGGCCACTCCATTTCATGTGCTTTGCCACTACCATAGCAATGGTGTGTAAAAAGAGCGGACCAAGAGGCCTTTTCAATTTTTTTAAATAGCAATTACAATGCAACACGCACCCGTTAAGGTTTGCTCCAAAACCAAAATGATGCGGAAGGTAACTCTAACCAAGAATGCACCTAGGAGGGACGAGCATATGGTCGAGGAGGATCTAATGCAAAGTTGGTGAAAGGAACTCTATCAGAATGTGCCTAGGAAGTGAGCATATGGTCGAGAGGATTTTATGCATCTTCGAGCTGAAAAGTACTTTAACCAAGAAATCGCCAAAGGAGTGCGTGACATATGGTCGGGGAGGATCCTATAAGCTACTTGGTGGAAAGTAACTCTAACAAGAAATGTGTCAAGGAGTGGCGAGCATATGGTTAGAGGATCCATGAGTTTTTGCAACTAGAAGGTACAATGACTTAGCAAGATAATAACATTGACTGACAGTACTACTGAACAGCCTTACAATAAGATAATATCCTGCAAGTATATTGCATTAGTGAAACATAACAAGCTGCAATTGTAAAGACTATCTCTAAAATGCTTAATATGACCTCCAGTACTCAATCCCATCCCAAATGAAGATTTTCTTAATTCTAATATGACAGACCAGCAACTAAAATATGACAACCAACAATCCTAGAATGCACTAAAATGCTCATAAGTCACTCCACACTCACCCAAAATGCATGAAACTGAATGCACTAGTCCCTAGGAATGATGGCACCCCTTTCGCAATGATGAAAACTCACACACAACCCTTTATTTAATTCCTAGCAATATTCCCAATGCTTCTTGAAGTGGTACGGCCCTAGGAAGGGCGACTTGCTTAGCATAAATTCAATTCTTGATCAAAAAATATGAAACTTGGAGCAAAGGGTCGCCCCTAACCAAGAAACACAAATCTGCAATGCCCAGAATGATAACATTTTTATTTTTGAATATATGAGAAAAACTTACAATCAGCTACATAAACCAACAACCCAAAATATGACTAAAATGCAAGAAAACTCAACTACATGAAGCTAGAAAAATCAACTACAATGCTCAATAACTCAACCACAATCTATCTCTCAACTTGTTGCTATCTTTCAAGGAAGAAGATGAGCCAAGTGCTAGGAGGTATGCATTCCTCGAAGCTTTTCCTGAAATCAATCCAGCAGCATAACAGTATGGTAGACAAGAGATGCCAAATGAAGAACAGAGGCTTGCTTTTATAGACTTGAGAGGAAACTTCTAGAAGCTTCAAGAAGGCGCCCAATTTTCAAATTTGAATTTGCTTTCTTCTCCCTCCAAAGATGGCATCCATTTTCCAAGGCAATATTTGACTTTTTAATTTAAAATAACCTTTCCCTCAAGTAGGCGTCCCATTTCTCCAAGCATAATTTTGACCTTTAGAAAATATTTAATCACCTCCTGATGAGACATCCACCCTTGAAATGCCCCTTTCCAAAACAACTTTAAGTCATTAAGCTAGGCCAAGGGGTTAACATTAAAACATAACATTAAAATATAACATTATTTAAATCAACTCAACTTATCTCTCCAAAAAATGCATTGAAAGGCCAAAAATCAAAATACCAACTGAACTGGCTGAAAAAGAGAGCCAACTGCACCGAAGCCAACAGGACCACTGCCAGAAATGGAATTTACTAAAAATAGCAAATTCCTAAAGTTGCTCAGATCACCATGCATTTTATACCACTGCAAAGCTCTCTAAAAACCCAGAAAGAATCCGCAATCCAATTTCCAAACTTCAAGCAACAACCTCTCAAAAGCAGAGCCTAATTTTCACCCTCAGAATCCCAGCCTCTGAGGTCTCTGCGGAATAGGCCAGCGGTCCAGCATAACTGATCCTTTGGTGAGAAGGGGACATTACAGTCTTCCCTCCCCAAAGATTGCTTTCCCTCAAAAACGTGTCCTTGAAGTCTGAATCTTTAAAAGGAGCTTTTGGAGGACATTTGAGATATCTTGAGTTATAAATTCATATATCAGATTTGGAAAGCTTGAATGCTTGTCAGATTGCCTGAGGGTTTGAATACTCTAAGGTGCCAGTTTTGATTGTGAGACACCAATCCTAGTTGGGAGTTTGGGGAGAGCTACTTCAGTCTCTTCATTGCTGCAAATTAGGTGGCCAAGGGCCAAATTTGAAGAATACGATTTGGATGTCTTTTTTGAAGATCAATTTTCAGAATTTGAAGGCATTGATTGGGACAATTTGATTTGTGGATTTTGCAAGTTTAAAGTCAAATATTGTGAAGATTATTTGTTTCTGTCATGGAGGTCGAGCTGCACACATGATACTCAGATTTTGACTCATATTGATCTCTTGAAGCCACGATTTGTTGTGGGTATTGGAGGGCTCAACCTTGGAGGTTTAGGCAACCTTGCTTGGAGGTATTTGGGAGTGTTTGAAGCTGTCACAATTTTTATTTTGGAGCTGCACAGTCATAACAGGGGCGGCCCTTCTAGAAGGCTGAATCTTCATTGTGGAGGCATCTTCATTGCTGCTAGGTCTTCCTTGGCATCATCGATTTATATCAGCATATTATTCCAGGTTCATTTCATCATATTTTGGTGCATTGCATTGCTACAACATATTACATAGGCTGCTGTCATATAGGGATTGGTAGTTGCATTTCAATTGAACTTGACGTAAGCCAAGAGTCTTGGCATTCCTCTAAAATCAGATTGTACTTGGCATATGCATTTATAAATAAGGAGAAGGGGTTTCATATCGAATATTGGTCTCAATACTTGGCTGTAGATGATGCATGACAAGTGTTTGTGAAAATGTCAATCAGCTATAGGTGTTAATTTCAGTCATTTATTTGCATAAGAAAATACAAAAATATCTTGCATTTCATTTCTACTTCATTGGTAGTTAGTTTGCATTATTCAAAAGAATTTAAAAATCATTGACATCGATCAAAGACAACAAAAAACAAACTGAAAACCAAAACCAGCAATATAAAAGGTTGCAAGCAAAGTGTTTGTCAAAATTCTTAAGGCAGAAATTCAGAGATTTATAATAAGATTTAGCAAGGCACTTTACAGCCTCCTTGGGAATCCTGAGATTTGGCTTACCGTTTGAGTGTTTACTTGCATAAACTTTATTTCAGCATAAATCTGAAAGAGCAATGAGCCTTCAGATGCATTCTGAAAGAAAGTTTGTCTAAGTGATCCAACCATTCCCAATTGCTCCTAGGTCCTCTCGCTCTAAATTACTTGAGGAGATAGGATAGTTATAGCTTTCGCCTAGTTGTAGTTAAGACCTACAGAAACCAGAGAAAACCTTAGCTGCAACATATTTGGTTTTATAACCTTGTGCCTCTACTAGTTGAGCAAAAAAGATAGGAACTTAGATTACTTTACTTTTTACGCATAACAGCAAAAGAGGGAGCTTCCCCTCCTAATTTGAATAGCGGTTTATCTGTGCATAGCTATTCGTTTCTAATAGGCACTCTAGAGGTGCGAATTGAAACGTCAACACTTTCCAAATAATCTCTAGATCTCTCCTAAATAAATCGATTAATATTTGCAAGCAAATGAAATTTGAAAGCTCTTACCTGCAACACATTTATTAGAACAAAATAAACTCCAATTGTTCTAATTTCACCTATGAATCATGTGTGAATCCACTTGTAGATTGGCTAGGAGGTTTCTCATCCTCAAAACCAATTTTTCCATAGGGTTTTCCATAGTAGGGTTGAAGATGAACAGTTGCTCACTTCTCCAAAATGGGGTTTGTAAAAATGAAAATGCCAAGAACGAATTTTCTTCTCAATTCTTCCCTTAATACACATTTTCCAAAAATAATAAAATATTGTTTTCCTTAAGCTTTTAATTTCTTGCCTAAAGTGACTTTTTTAATTCAACTTCACTTTTGGGCTTAAAAATAAGTCACTTTTATGTCTTCTTATAACAACCCGTTTTTAAATAATTAAATATAAATTCTTTTAATTTTTCACTTTTTGACAATTTAAATATTTAACCATTTAATTAATTAATTATTTTCCACACAACCACCAAAATTACAAAAAAATTAAAATAGCCCAAAATATGAATTTTGACCACACCGCCAATACTTTAAGTGCATAGGATATCAGTCTATATGATAGTTGGCATTCTCCCAAGATGATAGAGTTCTCCAAAAAGTGTGGAGTGCTCCCAGAATGTCAAATCCACACATGGAAAGTACCATTGTACTCATCTTACTCCAAGAACTCTTTGCCACTATTAGAATACCTTTCCAATAAAGTTAGCACTCTTCAAAAGAGTTGGGGTTTCCCAGGATGTTGGAATGGACCAAAAAAATGGATGTTATGCTATTGCTAGTGCTCATTTTGTGGTGTTTTTGTATGACAATAAACTAAAACTAATTACAAATCTTCTCTGACTATTAGAGTAATCATGCATTAGCTAATAATTAATTAATCTTTAATTAATTATTAGTCTAATTTATTCTCATGCACTTAAGCTAAACTTGGGAGTGATTTTCTATGTTTATTAAAGAGCTATTATTAGATCATTGTTTCATTGCATGAGATGTTGACATTTGTCATGATCTAATATGATTCATACAGAACTGAAAGGTAGCAGGTGTGTTAGTCAAACCAAAAGGCATGACTAAGAACTCATAGTGCCCATAATGACATCTAAAAGTTGTCTTGTGAATATCCCGTTCACGGACCCTGATCTAATGGTAACCAGAACAAAGATCAATCTTCGAAAAGTACACAACCCCATGTAATTCATCCAATAACTCATCGATCATGGGTATAGGGTACCTTCTCTTAATGGTTTTCTTGTTCAGTGCTCGATACTCTATACACATCCACATTGTCCCATCCTTCTTCTTCACCAGAACTATAGAAGAAGCAAAGGGACTAGAGCTAGGTCTGATGTGCCCCATGTCTAGCAACTCCTTACTCACTTTCTCGATCTCATCCTTAAATTTCTTAAGATGTCTGTAGGGGGTGGTTATGACAGGCATAACCCCCTCCTCCAACTCAATGGTATGCTCAAAACCCCCATCAGGCGGTCTCCTTGGAGGAATCTCTCCAAACACTCTATCATGCTTACCCATTAATGACTGGATATTGACATGGTAAGGTTGATCACTATCTGGAGTCTCCCTAGTAGTAATCAAACATTATGCTACCCATGCAACATCCCCATGTCTGAAAATGCTCTCCATCCTCTTTGCTAACACTATCTTCAGAGAACCATTTTCCATACCTCCGAGCACAACCTTTTTACCATCTATTGCCTTGAACTTGAGTTCCATAGTTTGGAAGTTCTGTGAATACTTTCTCAATGAATGTAACCACTGTATATCAAGAATAGCATTTGTATCACCCAGGTCCACCACATAGAAATCATTTGTAATAGTGTAATTACCCAAAGTGACAGCCAGCTAGGGAACCCTCTATGTGCAAGTCATCTTGAACCCATCTGCAACCATCGCATTGAATCCCTCAAAACCCTTTGTAGGTATACCCCTCTTAGCCACTAAGGTTGAGTCAATGAAATTGTGGGTTGCCCCACTATCAATCAGCACAGTAACATGCTGCCCTTGTAATACTCCCCTAACTCTAAAGGAATTAAACTTGGGAGTACCTAAGATGGTAGCAATGGCACCACTCTTAGTCTCCACCTATGGCTGCTCATCTTCAAAACTACTATCATCGCTGCCCTACACCTGTCCAATCTCTCAATCATCCTCACTATTAGACACAACCTCAATATAATGAACCTTACCCTTACCCATGCATCTGTGTCCAGACTCCCAAGGCTCCTTATAGCTATAACACAACTTCTTTCTCCTCAACTCCCTACGAGCCTCGTCCTCTAGTTTGTCCTTCATGGGCCCCTCCTTCTGAAAGGGCTTTTTGTCTTTGTTCTTCTAAGGTATGAAAGGTTTGGATGGAAATTTACTCTTAGGCATTGAATGCTCCATGTCACGTGCTCGTATGATAGAATCCTAAAGTGACTCTGGTTTGAGGGCCTTGACCCACCCACATAGTGGCTCGAATAGACCCTCAATGAAAAGCATGATCAACCTGTGCTCTAACACCTCTAAAACCATAACCGAGAGTCTTTGAAACTCAGAAATATATGCATCTATTGTACCACTTTGCTTGAGTTGTGCCAACTCTCTAGTCAAACCTATCCATCAGCTTTTGTGTGAAATCTAAATATGATGCGATACTGCCATGACCCAAGGTGACTAGCCCATGGTACCACCACTCACGGGCCTTACCCTCCAAATGCAAAGTAGCGTACTTAATGGCCTTTGACTACATCTTAGGGTTCGGTTGGAGGCAAGTGTCCAACTTTTGAACCCAAGATCTAGCTGTGCATTTGCTAGATCCATTGAATGAAGAAATAGAAAAATTTCCCACCTTACGCTACAAGTCCTGATTCTGAGAGCCCCTATTGTGATCCCTAGGCATCTTCCTATAATTTATGGCACAAAATTCCTATAAGGTCATGGTTGCATAAAACTCATCTCCAAGGGACTGATACTTCCTCAAATAGCCTGTGAATCCTTAACCTTTGCCTGCTATCCCTGATTACTAGCTGGCTGTCCACCCAAAAACTGACCATAACATAGTTTGAACAAGAGTACATTTCAGACTTTAATATGATCTTACAGGGAATTGATATTGGACATACATGCAGATTTTCATACTCAAAAGTGAACAGCAGTTAACAAGGACTGTAAACTTATAACTATGATAGTATTACATCTCATACATGCTTTGTCTCAGACTATTGACTAGCAGCAAATATCAGAGGGATTACAATAATGAAATTTGAGCGTACACAAGATATGAGATACAAAATAAAATTAATCTCAGACCTGGTATGAAGCACGCCTAGGTCTGATATAGGCCTAAAAATAGCTGATAGGCAGCCAGGAATGTCAAAACAAGCTCACGTCTTTCTCCTTGTGTGCTAGCGCCTCATATATCACCAATATTGAACTCCACTGCCTAGAAATGACATCCCTACAGCTGGTACAATCTGATAAGAACCAAGAAGACCCTGATTTGATCCTTCAACTCACACTTCCCTTCTTAGAAAGAAACACAACTACAGATTGAAGGATGGCAGCTGCTAAGTGAATCATTCCATTTTTTGAGTATCCACGCCTTCAGTAACAAACTCTCAAACCCCCAGACTCCACGTCCCTTCCTGGAGGAGTAATAAAGCTCAATGCCTAGGCTTAGGAATGAAGCACGACTTCTTAGAGGCAAAGTCCACAATAAATGAAGATATCTGATATTGCAAATAAAGCTAAGTGATGGATACCGCCCAGCTTGCCAGCAAGGAAGATATTCATCCAACTTCAAACCCTTGCACTCCTCCCAAACTGAAATAAACACTTACTCCAGTTTTGTCTCCATAGGAGACTCACAAAATGCATTATCACTCCAAGTGAAGACTTATATGATCTCCCGCAGAACCAGCTAGGGTGGATTAAGTTTCCTGTAGTGGATGCCCTAGGGTTTCTTGTCCCCAAGACCAAGAGCTTCAAGATCTCCAAAGTAGAATGAAAATAAACCAAGCATATTGAAATGAACCTCCAAATCCCCTTTATATTTCTCACTTTATTTTTCCCGGCTCAAATAATAATAAATTGATTTTATTAAAGTTACTTTTAATATTTCCTAAAAGTCCTTTATAACATATTTTAATTAATCCTTAACATTACCTTTTTAATTTTTGCTTTTCCACCCGAGGAAATATTAAATAATTAAATAAATGAGTTCCCTTATTCCGCCTTTAGCCTACGGGAATTAAATGGGCTAAAATAACCTCCTGGGTGATCATAGAGAAGGGGACATTACAGATTTAGCATTATTGGATAGGATTTTATAAGAAAGCTTGCAATGCATGCAAGTAGTCTGTTTCTAGATTAGAAGTCATGACTTTTTTATTATTTTCTCATGCGTAGCTTTATAAATGTTATAAATAAGTGTCATTTGCACTAAGATTTTTAATGGTAATTTTCATGCTTAGTTGTTGCTAAAATTGTTGTTCACCAAGTATTCACTATTGTTAATCCAAGACTCGATTTTTCATTCAATAAAATTTAATAACACCTATCTTGCTTCTAAACTGTTATTGATATGTTTTGTCTAATTTGTTATGTGTGTTGAGCTAGATTAAAAAGAAATTGGCAAGTCTGCAAGCTTTGTATTATAGGTTTGCTCGAAGTTTGAAATTGTGGCTTTGTACTAATCCTTTGATTTAATTTCTCAAAGACTTCACGTTCTTTGTTTAAATGAATTGTGGCATTGTGTACTTTAATTGTTCAGTCTTTGATTTTATTTGAACAACATAAGCATCTGATAATCATAGGGTTTTCTTTCAATGGAAAAGTATAAAAATCTTTTGCCTTGAGTTGAAGAGTGTCTAGCCTTTTGCCTTAGCTGAATCCAGAAAGACACACCTTTAGTTTTATTCAACATGTATGTGAAAGATCCCAAAAAATATTGTAAATAAGCAAGTAAATATTGTCCAGACTAGGGCTTTAGGTTTTATTTTTGTTTTCAAGGAGCTTCCCCATTTGTTCCATTTTGTGTTGCACTAAAAGGTGCAAACTAAAATTTTAACAAATGTGAGTCTCTTAATCTTCTTCTTAACATAAAAACAGATAACAAACTTCCTGTTCATCTCTTAGAAACAACGAACCTCACTCAAAATAGACAAGCAACAAGGGCACAATCATGACAGTCAGATTTAGTCTGAAACAATTTGATAAGTGGACATGACAAAGCATGCACAAAAGGGCATGCCACTAAAAACATTTCGTAGGGGTGCAACATGGCACAAGTTACAGAATTGAATGATACCTATCATCCATAGGAACGCATGAAATGGTAATATCTGCACCACTATTTCTGTGATCCTGCAGATGGAAATAGAACATTTTGGTATTCAAAAGTAAATAATTTGATTTAAACAATGAAATTTAATAGAGTTAAATAATTTTGAAGGGATATTTGATAAATTG